>LPNX010075782.1:0-21847 GCA_001517045.1 Pseudotsuga menziesii
GAGGTTCGGGAGACGGACCCAGACTGGGACAGCTTTGGGAATGTCCGCCTCCGGGTCAAAGTCCGGGGACCATCCATTGAGATATAGGCCCTGAGGCCCCATGAAATAAGGTCCGTTCCTGAAGATTAGATCTTTATCCTCCTTGGATTCAAAGTCGAAGAGGAAGTAACCTCTTCCGACAGAGTAAGAGGCCACATTTTTAGAGATCAGTGGCCTCCAGTTCCTTTGGATCCAGGATTCCGTTGTTTTTGGCGAGGGCCAAAGTCCCGTGAATTGACCGATCAGGGCTCGGTCTGCTAGAGATAGGGAAACCCGGATGGTTTCTTCCGGGGGCAGGGCCACTTCTGGCACATCTTCAAGTCTTTTCACGAATTTCGGGTGGTCTCCTTTGCCCGATCTATGGGAATGAGAAGCTAAAAGCCTGTTGAAAGCATCTGATCTCTCAGAGGTATCCACCTCTGTCGTCATCAGCCTACCCGACCGGATCCAAACTCAGCACATGGAGCCTGAGTGACCTGGGATCCACCGGCAGATCCAGCACAGCGTGGATCAGATCGATCAGCCTGCGATTTCAGATGTAAACCGATCTCCAAATAAAGGAGGGGCCAGCCCCCAAAGCACCTCCTCAGCGATCAGAACTCCTGGAGAGATCAGGATGCAGCGATTGAATCAGCGTGATCTACAAGTCTTCACGTGCATGCAGAGCTCGTCCTCTGTTCCCTTGCAAATAAGATGAACAAATACTTGTTATGTTACTGAACTATATCCTCTTTTTATTAGTAATGATGATTGTTACAAGGGTAGACTTTTTGTTTTTTTTAAGCATCCCATACCACTCAAGAATATTAATCGTCACATGGCACTAGTATCATGACCTTTCTAGTTGAGCCTAACCATAAAATGATGCTAATATCACCCAGACTACTCCTAACCAAGGTGTTTTGGCAAAACCCAATACAGACACCTTATAGTGTGCGATGTTGAATCACTAATTTTAGTCAAAACCCAATCCAAGCACCTTAGAGTGTGCAGTATTGAATTACTTATTTCAACATAGGTGACATTGTTTCATCACCAACCAACCATAAGCAACCTTTTATTTCCTCCACTAATCCAACCACACTTGAATAACCAACCATCCAATGTAGGACTATGTTGTCCTCCATTTAGGAAAACACGTACCAGTCCTCTAAATATCATTTATTTAGTGTCAAAGAGATTTGACATACTTTTAGTACACATCAATGATTATCCAAACTAGGTATAAATTTCGCAAGAAGTTATATATTTGATTGATGTTAATTTTTCCCACAAAACTTTGCTTTTAGGGATAATGGCTCATTTTAATATGGTATTCCCACTCGCTTGTTATGTGTAATATCCCAAACTGATATTTTCTTCCGATGTGTAGATTTGTTGATATAATGATGGTTTATTTTCTTGATTTATTTAGGTTATGTGGTACTTTGTGTTCACAATAAAGATTGCATGTACAAGAACAATAATGCATGCCAGCTCATGAACCTTGATAAGAAGCAATTTAAATAAATAATGTGAACAATCTTCAAATATCCGGCTTGAACATACCAATATTATACGCTTGGGAAAAGGATTACAATGATGGATACATGCATGCCATGCACCCTGTATAGCTCAAAAAACGTGATGATCTCTTCAATCAATTCGCTCATGCAAAGATATAGGCCTTCCATGATCTTCAAATCACTCGCAACTGCCTCCAAAAGATGATGTGGGAGCTCATACTCAGCAATAAGGGTAATAATGGCCCTATGAGAAGAATAGAATCAACATGCAAACCAAATAGCAATTGTAGATCAAGATATTGTTGTCCCTCTATTTTCCCAATTCACCCATGCAAGAAAATTTCTTCCTTTAAATGATAAATCTATCTATCTTTCTCCAGAAGGATGCATATGTGACTACATGTTGCAGAATGAATAGGGATTAATCTCTGAAGGTTTTAGCTAGATAAACGACCTTCACAGTAGTTGGATGATTAGCTTGGAGATGGAGATAATGGAAACCCTTACGCCTTCAATAATATAAACTCCCTTGCGCCTTGGATGTAATAAATCTTTAATGAATACTGAGGAATATTTGAAGTTCTATGATAGATCAGGGTGATCCATCCCTAAAAGTGATTAGAGTAGATAGATTTTACTGTCAAAATACAATTGATAGTTGAAGACTACACCCTCATCCCCAACTTGGCTCTCCAAGCTCTCGAACATGTTTCTCAAAAGTGATTAATAACATATGCCTCCATAAGGATTTGATTTTTCTTCTTTTATAGAGTTGAGATTACATGAACTTGTTTTTGCATGCATACAACTTAATTGACGCATGCCGCATGAAAATTGAGTTATGGCCCACATGCTCCACATGTTAGTTGATAATTGCTCTAGTGGCCCTCTTTTATCTACTGACGACTTAATATCACTAATTAAGATGTCATTGTATTCCAAGTGGCACCAGTCCTCAATCAATTCCCTATTTTCCAATACCTGCTTGAACCTATGGGAATTAAATAGGTTAGGGGGATGGTTCTCGGTGCTTAATCTGAAGAGGACATTACATTATAACATAATACCACCTTTACATCTTAAGGATAAAGAGACATTTTAGCAACATATCTGTCAAGCATTTCTAGGGAAGGACATTTCCATGTTCTACCAGTCCAATTGGGCAAGCAGTAAGCCAGGGAAACACAAGACCAACTAAAGAAAGGTTAGCATGATAAAGGGAAATATATGTGCTATTATGCATTATAACTAAAGGAATCAATAACATATATTCATCAGTCCACAAGCAAATAAGCAAATAGAGATGAGTCAATGATCGGATCCCTAGTAAGAACATTAGAGCTTTGGAAAAAATGAGTGTTAGTGATTGATAAAAAATATGATGATAATTGAACTTTAAAACTTTAATCCACAATAACAGTGCAGATGACTCTCATCAATAATCCAAAGACCCAAATCAAACTATAGAGCACAGGATATACCCTGGGAAAACCCTCCACTAATTCAAAGGATAAAAAATCCCAACAAACAATCTTAGAGTATGATTGATAAGTGGTAGAGAATGATTACAACACAATAGTAATTGTTTTCAACGGGAGCATCAGAGAGCGAAGATCAAATGGAACACCGTGATGATCTTTTTTTTAACTAAAATAGGTATTTTTTTTAATTTTTATGAAGGAATTCATGTCTGATCTAGCAATTGCCAACACCGTAATTGATTTGGAAAGCTGTGATGATATTGCTAAGTGCATAGCACTTTAATAACAAGTCAAATTATGTCATACAAGGAAGGTTCAAGTTCACTTGGTGGAAACATAGGCAATTCGAATTCTCTCTCCATCTTTGTGCTTATATTAATTCTCTCTGCATGGTCCATGTGTGTTTTCATAAATTCTATAACATATCATACTCATAAGAATTGTTTCGAACTTATGATCATATATATTACCTCGGGTCATATAGTCACATGCTAAAGTAAATCACTCTAGGGGTAGCTAATCCCTAAAGGAGACTTGTAGCACCTATTGACCATGACTAGCCATGCATCACATAGTGTATCCACTTTACATAGTAAAATACACCACCTCAAAACATGAAGATATTTGTAGAACTTGATATTACTCACAAGTCCGATGACTTGATATTACTCACTAGATTTACCACCTCAATCATATGAGGATATTTGTAGGACTTGATATTACTCACAAGTCTATTGTCTTGATATTACTCACAAGACTCGGACTTTAACATAAGGTCATGATCTTAACCATAAGATCCTAGTACAAACATCTCTCCCGAATATGACAATGTCATGTGAACTTAATACAATATAAGTTCCGGACTTGATACAACACAATTCTCAAACCTTAATACAACATAAGGTCAAGGAGAATATATGAATCTAATTACAACATAGATCTCAGACTTGATTACAACATAAAGCTCAGACCTTAATACAACATAAGGTCATGGATAATAACTCCCGAAGTTGTACTCTCACCACTCCCTCTCGACCAGGGAGACATTCTCTGCCATACCAAGCTTATCTCGGAAGTGTCAAAACTTCGTCACAAATAGAGGCTTATCACAAATTTGCAATCTGCTCATAAGTACCTATGTATTGGAATTCATGACCATGACTTCAATGAAGTAAAACTTCATCTCGAATGTGTTTTATCATAAAACACATAGGGCTTTCGAGAAAGCTTGACCATTAACACCTAATGACTGTAGGCTCAAGTCTTTCACCCTAATAAGTAGCTTCCCAAGCTACACTACACCTTAGTATGTAGTACTATCCACAAAACACATTTTGCTTATGTAGTACTCTCAAACATACATCTTGCTTCTGTAGTACTAGCCTCAAATTACATCGCTTATCCCAGGCTAAACAATAGTTGGATAACACAATCATATAATAGATCTGCCATGTATCAAATACAATAAAAAGCATATTCTAATGTACCTTAAAGGTACTCAAACATATGCCTAGTAGTAAGCATAAAATACAACATGTTTGCTCAAAGACCAACCAACCACTTACACAAAGTAGCATCATCTGGATCCAATCCATAATTAAATTTCTCTAAACTAGAAACCATGGATTTTTAAATCCATCACATACAACATTATACAACAAATATGTAATAACATGCAGAAAGAAAGTCGGATATTTTCTTTCACTCTTCAACATATGCTAACTTGTTGAATCTTCTACAATCTCGAGAAGTTCTTTGTAAGCTTTCCATTCTCTGTGATGTTCTTCAAGTCATGATCACTTTCTCAGTGATCCTTCTCTTTATATTTGCAGCACCCCAACTGCTCTCTCTGAGAGGTTTTAATTGTTCTCTATCAGTCCAGACTATAAATAGTCTCTGATACTTTTGACCATGTCTTTGCTCATGTGGGTTCTCTCCACAAGGTATCACAACCCTTGGCTTCCTAAGTCGTGTACTATGACTAACCGGTGGAGACTTTATCTGTTGCCACCTATGAAGACACATCAATACTTTCTCTTCAACTAGAGGATTCCGTATGTACTATACCAAGCTTGTCCCTGACAGAGGCTTAGTAAGAATGATGACAGTGCTGCGCACTTGTGGATACGTACCATGTCTCGAATATAATTGATTAGAACCCTCAAAAGCTTTCTTGATTTTCAACATGCTCTATCTAGAGAAACATATGTGATCTTCATCAATCACTATACTATTCAGATTTCATATATCTTTGAAACTCTATTTTACTAATCAAGACATGTCTAAGTCCACATACACTTGCATTAAGTAGGTACTACAACACATGCTTTGTACATGTCTATGTACAAACTGCAAAGCAGATAACAAATCCTGGGACCCGTGACTAACCAAATACATCTCAACTGACTTGAGATCCTCCAAATATGAAATAAGAACTATAAAATTTCATATTTACCTTCATATGTGTGGCCATGGATTTGTCATCCATCATCCTGAAACTCTTCAAGATTTTTTACTGCACATCTTCCTTAACTAAGGAAAATCTTATTTGGTGACTGCAACACCTCTAATCATAAGAATCATAACAAGATTCTGGAATATTGTTCTAAGTTTCTTTCTTAATTATGAGCATCATGCATATATGTTTTTTACATGAGGTACATCAACCAGTTACACTGGTTCTTCAAGAGCTAGCAAGACTAGCAACTCCCTCTTCACCATGTAAATGCGAGAATCATAATATGAGTCCTCCATCATATAAACTTATGCTCATCTATATCTGAAGCTCTTCTTTGACACATGAACCTAAATAAGATATAATATCTTCAAGAGTCTCCACATCTATCAGAATAGATTTAAGCCATATATTATGCATGCTTCCCAAGAGGCATAGGAACCTCTCGAACTGTTCTCTTTCAGGTTCACCCATCTGAATAACTCTACATCCATGTCCTTTACTTTTAGGTAGGGGCATATTGACCTTACCTACAAGAATTCTAATGGTTAGAACCATTTCATACTCATGAATTTTATTAACATGAAATACTCACAATATACTGATAATGATTTACATAGTTATGTATAGTTATTGATCAAACATAACCCAATATAATCTTATATATTGATATTCAACCTTATATCAATCCAAAAAATTCATTTTATAAAAGAAATATACAGCCCCATGTTCATATCTCATGAGGTAAGCATGAAGCCCTCTATCTAGTCAATCATGTAGTCTTATGTTCACAGTTTATGAAACAATCATGCTGCCATAAATCTCATGTCTTATGGAGAATGATTTCAGCATTTTATCAATCCTATATGAGTATATATTAGTCCTACATAAGTTTTATATCAGTCCTATATCATCTCGCAAAATTTGGACTCATGAGATTGATAACATGCCAATAAAGATAACAAAAACAATGTATGTGCTAAACACAATTCCAAGTCTAGGAATACAGATCCATATGGCAGTCATGAAACATTAAAAAAAAAACAACCCTTTTAGATCTGATTTATAACAACAAATAAAAAAATAAGGTACTCATATGTATTGTTTGTGTGGGCTTCTTCTTGATCTCTGCACCCTTGCGGAGATAGGTGGAGTCCTTCTTTATTCACTGCAACCTTAAACAGTGCAAAAATAAAACTTAATGCATGTACTAGAAAGTGTGTCTCTGCATGGAAATAATGATTCCATGAAACTAAGAGCGAATGCTCTTCTTCACTAAAGAAAATATTCATTTCGATCATCATCTTCCTTGGATGATTTCTCTTTAGAAGGTTCACCTCCTATGGCGATGTAGGCATGAATTATTCCTTCTTTTATTTTCCTTGTATTGCAGTCTCGTATGAAGTGACCTACATTTTTGCAATAAAAACATATTAGTTTTGATTTATCCATACCTTTTATGGATTTCTTTCTTCTTTGCACAGAAAGTGTTCTTGGGAGCAAAGGGTTTTCTTTCTTTCTTGGTTCTTGCCATAAGGGAAAGATTCTCCTCCTTAGTGCTCACCATCTTGTTCAGGATGCGCCCTTCTTCTTGGACGCAATCATGCCAAATTCTTTCAAAATTGGGTTGCTCTTCTCTTCCATTTACCGCAACAAGAAAGATCTCCCATGAGGAGGGGAGTCCATCTATGGTGGTTTGTAGAAGATCATCCTCATCCGCCTTCACACTGATGCTTACTAGTTGATCCTTCACTTGTGAAATCTTTGTGAAGAATGATGCTACGGTCTCATCCTTCTCCATCTTCATGTTGTACAACTTGTTCTTCAAAGCCCTCTTTTGAGTAAGAACCTTCTCATAAAGATTCGTGAGTGTGTCAAAACACTCTTTTGTCATCTTAAATGGTGTGATCACCGACATGAAGTTGTCCTTAAAGGAGTCATATATGATCATATTTTCTTTTGCTTGATTATTCTTGTAATTTGTTCTTCCTGCATTTGCAGTGGGCTCTTTGATCATGTAGGTCACAAAAGATTCAAAGATCATGCTCTTCAAGAATATTGATCACCCTCGCCTTCCATGTATTGAAATTGGATGCTCTTTCGAGTCTATCTTCCGGTCAGACGGATATAGAAGCCATTGCTTCAAGCTCTTGCTCAATGCTTCAAGATCTACGAAGGCTTAGAGTGTTTGCACAAAACTAAGCTCTTGCACACACTTGCTCTGGTACCATGTTAGTGATTGCGAAAAAATATGAAGATAATTGAACTTTAAAACTTCAATCCATAATAACAGTGCAGATGAATCTCATCAATAATCCAAAGACATAAATAAAACCATAGAACACATGATATACCTTGGGAAAACCCTCCACTGATTCGGAGGATAAAAAACCCAGCGAACAATTTTAGAGTATGATTGATAAGTGGAAGAGAATGATTACAACATAATAGCATATTGCTTTCACCGAGAGCACTAGAGAGTGAAGATCAAATGGGACATCGTGATGATCTCGCCAAGTGCATAACACTTTAATAACAAGTCAAATTAGGTCATACAAAGAAGGTAGCAAATATTGCATGCTTCAGTAAGTAGTTAACATTGAGAGCATTGTTTTATCTTCAACCATGCACCCTCGCAGACTTGGTTTCAAGTTGGCACTCCATAATGATCTCCCACAGAGAATATATGTGCCCTCCATTATTTCACTGAGTTTAATTGTCTCTAATTGAGTTGTTAACTGAATGAACTGAACTAAATGGAACTGGATGCAACGAAACACAAACTTAACATAACTAGTGATTCTCCATCAATGCCATCTTTAACAACCACTTGCATAAATTAAGGAGTTGATTCCTTGATTAACTGATTTTTTTAACCATAACTGATACTCAACTAATGTCTTATCAATTCGAGTTCACTTGGTGGCAACATGGGCAATTCAAATTCTCTCTCCATCTTCGTGCTTATATTAATTATCTATGCATGGTCCATATGTGTTTTCATAAATTATATATCATATCATACTCATAAGAATTGTTTCGAACCTATGATCATATGTATTACCCCGGGTCATATAGTCACATGCTAAAGTAAATCACTCTAGGGGTAGCTAATCCCTAAATGAGACTTGTAGCACCTATTGACCATGACTAGCCATACATCACATAGTATATCCACTTTACATAGTAAAGTACACCACCTCAAAACATGAGGATATTTGTAGAACTTGATATTACTCACAAGCTTTACCACCTCAATCATATGAGGATATTTGTAGGGCTTGATATTACTCACAAGACTTAGACATTAACATAAGGTCATGATCTTAACCATAAGATCCTAGTACAAACATCTCTCTCGAATATGACAATGTCATGTGAACTTAATACAATATAAGTTCCGGACTTGATACAACACAAGTCTTAGACCCTAATACAACATAAGGTCATGGAGAATATATGAATCTAATTACAACATAGATTCCAGACTTGATTACAACACAAGTCTCAGACCTTAATACAACATAAGGTCATGGAGAATGACTCCAGAAGTTGTACTCTCAACAATGAGTAGATTACTCACTCCATTCTGTAATAACATCAGTTTTCTTTTATCTCTACTAACTATATTTTGTATACAACTAAATGATTATCACTATATGGCCCATGTTTTTATATACATTTAAATTGGGAGATTTTTATTCATTTTTAGGTCTAGGCCAAATCTATTTTGGTAATTTACCAACATTATGAAATTAGTAAAGCTAAAATATTTACATTTCTTAACTTTAAATAACATCTTAAACAACCCCAAACAACTAAGTTGAAACCTATGTGGTATATATACCATAAAAAATAATTAAATCTTGCCATATTGATAATGTGATTATCTTTAAAGACTCCTTATTAGTGATTGAGCATGCCCATGCCCAGAAAAGCACAAGAAGGAAATGGCTCTTTAAAACAAACTCTTTAAATTGCTTGGAATCTCTGCAACTTAGTTAAGGTTAGTGTTTATCAAGTCAAAAAAAAGCTAGTAATAACCCTGTAGTTGATTAACAAATGAATTGCTTGGAATCTCGACTAAGTGTCTATCATGTCAAGAGTAATAACCCTGTAGTTGATTAACAAGTTGGTGTAAAAGGGACCTAGTTAAACATGGGGACCCCAAAAACGGAGCTGGATTCCTTAAGTTAGTTATGAGATCACGCATCATCAGGAATATCAATGCTCTTAGCTCTTAAAGAAGGAAAGGACGCGTGTATGCATTATCTTGACTCTCTCCATTCATGTCATATCAGATTTAAGGCACATGAGGGAGCGATAACACCTCCGTGTTCCTTGAAGTCCCTCATACTTGACTGTGAGGTTTCTCGCGATTTTTCCTTTATGGATCTTGTACGCAAGTTTTAGTGCACATGGGGGATATTTCTTCGAAGTTTAGAAGTTTCCATGGATTGTTATGTCAGCGAGGTGCACACAAAACAAGTTCGAATGCTAGCGGCCAATGACAAGTGCTCTTTGTCGCTCTTGGTGTTTGACAAAGGTAAGATGTGCTTGTCCATTGAGTGGTTTGTTCTAGTCATAGACATCCCTTTCTTGTGCTAATGCCATTGTGGCTAGTATTCGTTTTGAAGTTTTCTCTATCATAAGACCTAGCTCGAGGGTTTCTTTTCTTATAACGGCTTACCTGAATCCTAGCCCATTTGATGGAGAAGGGGCATGGAAGATTAAGCCATTCTTAAACGAATGAATAATAGGCTCAAAGGTATGCACAAAGCTATTGACTATCTTAGCAAGCATCAAATAGGGAATGGTGGAAAACAATTTAAAGAAACAAGGTGAGAAGATTGACAAATTGACCGTTGATATAAAGATGCATTATCACATTATAATTAGGTTTTCCCATCCCTCTCGTTCAATTGCAGGACAATCTTTGGTCTCTTTAGTATCTAAGCACGGGGAGGAGAAAACAACACAACAAAAACGCAACAAACTAAATTGAGCGTCCACCATTACAGGGTGCAATAGGACTATATCAAAAAGATCAATTCATGCCGGAAAGCCATAGTGGCCGCCACTTTAAATAGCTTATATTTCACATGTTTCTTACATTTATTATGTTGTAGGACACTTCATAAGACTATAGTTTTAGGCTTTGCGGATGCAGATCTAGGTTTATAACTTTATACACATAAAGTAGAGATCAGAGTAGCTCACCTACGTGCGTTTGATGGTCTATTTGACCAGCACACCTTATACTGTGAGGCAGGGTGCTCCCTAAAGGACATTCACCTACCCACTCTGCTCATTCTTGGGCTTCTAGTGCCTGCTTCCATTATCATGAGATAGGTCGAGTTGTAAGAGCCCCAAACCTTCAGTTTTGTTTGCATTTGAGTCCAGCTTCGTGACATGGGTTAACTCCTTTTCGTGGATCTTAATTTTGGCATTGTAGTGGATATTAACGCATGTGGTTTTTGGTCTAACAGCGATAGTGCTCCAACAAATGGTATCAAAGCGGCAGATCTCTAGTTCGAAACTCACCCAGATAACGCTGGGGAATTGTTGGCATTTGTGTCCAGCACGCTCTGTGTGAGTTTTGCAACATGGGTTAAACCCCTCTCATGGATCTTAATTTTGGCGATTATAGCAGATATTAATGCCTGCGGGTTTTGGTCTAATGGCAATTGTGTTCTAACAAGTTTGACAAGTTTCCCATTGTTCCTTTAGCCATCTTAGAACTAGAGCATCTTGCAGAACCCAAAGAGTGGTGGATCCTAGAGCATCTTGAAGAACCCAAATAGCCTGCCATTAAAGGATGGGGTCTCCTCCTGAGGACAAAGACCCTCCTGATTACAGTGTACACAGGTCTAGCTCCCACTGCATCACGTATGGCAATCTGCTCAACCCAGTTGGCTCTTGTCGTGATTATTGCTTTCTGCTTCGGACAGTGTGGCACTTAATGATTCTAAAATCTTGATAGCCCTGCAGAGCTGATTTTGACTAGCTAGGCTTTTGTGTCTATCGTCTCTAGCCTGTTCTCGCTTCACCTACAGTTTTTTTCAAATGTAAATTTTATGTATATTAATGGCATATTTTATCCAAAAAACAAAACCACACTGCATGTAAATATGCAATTTCAAAGGTAATAATTGAGAACATATATGCTACTCTTTGGAAAGGGTACATGATAAATTATAGTAGCTTCCCAGGTGATTCTTGCACATTGGTGCCTTTAACAATTAATTCATGCTAGCTTTCAAGTGCTTGAGACCCTTCTTGGGCACTTTCAGATCCCAATGACAATCTGTACCAGCTTATTTGATACCAAAAGCAAAAGTGCCTATGCTAATTGTAGATGAATCATTAAATACAGTTCTGATCATTGAGTTGTGATTTGTGAAATGATTTTCTTTTCATGATCAACCTCAACCTGAAGAAAATTGGTTCAATGGTTCTTCTACATAACATTAGTGTCGAATTTTCATGAGAACCATCAAAGTATGGTGTATTTTAAATATAATCAACTGCCAATGAAACACATATTCATAATGCCTGAGATGTAGTAATACACAAGGCAGTCTCAGACGTCTTGGACAATTACAAGATGGGATTTGAATATCTACAAATGCACGGACATGTATCAAAATCTCACACTACAGTGATGCATTTCAGAGACTTCCATTGAATCTCCCCTTCTCCAAGATTATAATAATATAGAATGCTATTACTAATACGTAATCTAACATATCTGAAAGAAATCTAATTGTCTAGGTGTATCATGGAGGATAGAACCAAAGCTAGCATGATGTTCATTGTAGTATCTTCTCAAAAATTATAAGTCACTTCAGGATGTTTACCTTTAGAAGAGACCCAATTTCTTGATAATTGTTTGCCTTGAAAGGAAACTTGAAGAAAATTGAGCATGGATCCTAAGGTTTCTGATTCTTTCCCACACTTCTCACAGAAAGACATCAGCATATACAAACCGATAATACTCTTCAGATAAGAAAATCATATTTTGTCGACGTTTCTTTGCTTGAACAGGTACTCAAATTCAGCTACTGGGGAAAGGCATGCCAGACACATCAACTAAATCTTTAGCGCTTGTTTTGTTGTGGTTGTCGATGCATTTGTTGTACTTGTTTCAAGTTATTTGTCGCTGAGAACTTTTTCATTGCATGAATAAATTTGCGCAAGTGTTTGATATACTCTGGGTAGAGCTCCAAGTTGCAGTGTCCACCACCCTTGATCCACAGAGGTTCGTATTTTTGCTTACATAGCTCCCACAGTCGCTTTCCATGGGACCAATCAACTATCTCATCACTAGTTCCCTGGTGAAAGATTCAATGAATTAGGTTAAAAAATGATGAAGTAGTTAACGATTGTGCCACAAGAAATTAGAATTATGGCATATTTGCAATGCATGACAAAATACAGCCACTCTTCAATGTTTGGTAAATGTTAGAGGTTAAATTTTTTATGATTTTGGTCATTTTTATTAAATTTATAATTTTAAATTGATGAAATTGTTGTTTTTAATGTAAAAATAGTTTCAACGCCTTTAATACATCTATTATACCTATTATAACCTGATAGCGCCTGCTACAACCTAATTGTGCAATATTAACATCTAATTTCTTCAAAATAAGTCTAACTGTCACTGGATTTTAGGCCAAAAACAGAAAATTTTGAACTAATAAGGAAAATTTGTAAAACAAGTAGACTACAGGAAATTTAACAAGGGAGAACAAGTAGACTACAGGATATTTATCAAGGGACTAAACCGCAAGCATGAAATGTTAATATTCTAATCATTTCCATCTATGTAGCACAGGAACCGCTCCTGGCTTTTAGGAAACCTGTTCCCAAAGTTCTGACGTTCCAGGGAACTTTGGAACTCGTAGGGAACTTTCCCAATCCAATGGGAACCGTTCTGGATGGTTGGGAACTTATTGAGAACTTTTACCCTTTAAAATCAAGAACTTGGGGACTTCTTTTTGTGCATTTCCTTCATTGGGAAATTCCACGCATTCATGATCGCCATGTTGGTTATTAACAACATTCCTATTTCTTTGCGACCATACATATATATGGTTGACTCAAAAAAAATCTCTAGAAAACTAAGTTGCAATAAAAGTCTTTTTCGTGCTACCTTGTCAAGTCGGTGCAATGATCTCTATTTAACGCTCGTGCTAGAGTATTCACTCATCCCTACGCTGAATCGCAGTTATCGCTAATCAATAATAAATGTAAATCTATTTTGACTTTTTATATATTATTAAATAAAACAAAATAAATTTATTTATTTTACTATTTACTTTATGAATAAAAAGTAAACTTTTAACTAATTGGAAATGGTTTTAAATATTACTTTAAAACTAAATTCATATATTACATTTAAATAAAAAATATCTTGATTTTTATTTTATAATAATTTAAATTTGAATAATTATATACCTTTGCAAATAGCTTGGCATAGAATGTTTTGTAAACATATAATATTCTAATACATTTTAATCATAGTTGACACAAAACTAAAAACTTACTTTATACATATAGCCACAAATATAGGAACTATAACTTCTAGAAGTCCCCACTTTAGAAAGAGTCTACCTTATATAATCAATGACGTGGATGGTAATCTTGATTTTATTGTCATTTCCATCTGCTAAGAGGTTCTAGTTACAACCGTAATACAAGGGATAAGTAAAGGCATTCGATTTGTGTTAATGTTTCTTTTTTTCTCTATGTTTATTCTCTTCTCATGTTTTTTTAATTATTTTTTTTATATTTTTTAATATATATTATTGACGTTCCCAACCTGTCGTTTCCTGCAAATTTCGAGGAACCCTCTATATGTATCCGATACTCGTACCCATGTTCCCTACGTTCCTGCGTTCTGGAAACTTGTGCAACATAGATTTCCATCATTATAACAGTGTGGTACGTACTCTAGCATATGCTCAAGCCTTCCCTTGTCTTTTGCTATTCCTTTTTGAGCATACATACAGTCTTATATGTTTTCTCATCATTTAGAGTTAGATGTACTTAAAAAAAAATAAAAGAGGCAAAAACAAATTGTCAAATTCTCTAGTGCAATAAGCAGCATATATCTATATCCAGGTCTGGAAGGTCATCATCTAATAACTCCAGGTTCAAAAGGACAAATTCTAGAGATTGCATTCTCCTTCTTCTTACCGAAGCTTGCCAATCATACCCTCCCTTCACAACCTTCTTTCAATATGAGTACTTTGTTGCTTCCTAGTTTGTCCCAAAGAGACTCTTGATCCATTTGTTCCACCCGAGTATTAAGATAATTCCCCGCAGCCTGTTTATCTTTTTCCTCCTCTACTAGTTGAAAAGGATTAATATACTGCTTCTGTTCTTTCCAAGGAATATCCGGAAACATTTTGGAAACAACTGCAGGCCTGCAAGCAGGTTTGGGAAAATGACATTACCCCCAAGTAGTGGCTGTCCCATGTGAGAAACCTTTACAAAATCCCGACAGTAAGAAAGCAGCCACCTAAAATCAGGATAGTCAAGGATGTTTCTACTGAGGAGAATGATTGGACAGGCATCACAAAGATGGAATCAGGGAAATCAAGGGACATCGGCAGGCTGCAAACAGAATTCCTGAAGTGGCAGGGGGGCTTCCTCAGCCACCACATCGCAGCCTTCCCAACTAAATGGTGAAAGAAGGATTTCCAAATAGCTGGGCAATAAGCTTAACTTACAAGTCATGCAAGCTGTCCGGCCTACAGTCTCATGGAGAGTTAAATAAAAGAACTAAGAAATCTATCTATCTATCTTCCCCAGGGACTTGCTTTCTTTTATCTCTCTTTTCCTTCCTGCTTTTAGCCAAACTGGTTTATGCTTTCCATCCATTAGGCTCCTTATCATCCTCCATCTTTTCTTTCGAGTCTGGGCAGTTCCTGGCAAGGTGCTGTTTGTAACAGGCCCTACATCCAAACAGAATTACCCTACATCCAAACAGAATTATTGGAATCAACAGCTTGTCACCAGGTGTAATCTAGGAGGATTAGATTCACAAATGCTGGCAGTATTTTCCCAAATCAATATCCACACAGATCTGAGCATATCATATTGCCAATTGGGCAATCTTCCTTTCTCTCATTCACTGAATGTCATCAGGAATTTCCTAAAATACTTTAGATTGATCAATCTAATCAATGTGACATCACTCAAATGGAAAGGTGGGGGATATTGCATGCAAGAGAAAAGGAAGGTCATTCATTCATGGGATCAAAGCCGAGTGTCCCATGTTTCATAAACAGGCCTATTCTTTCCCTGAACTGCAGGCCCATGGAAACCTGGTCTCTATGATCTGGCACCAAGAAAATCACTACAAAATCACCTTATGGCAAGAGAAAGGCATTGATAGTTCCTTGCAGACTCCAATTTTATAATATTCAATGCAAGTATGGTCTCGTGAGAAGGTCGAATTTCTATGAATCTAAACAGAAGTCCCTGATCTATCAGGCAGAAGACGTTTGCAGCCGCCTGTTTTGAGTACAATTTAATAATAATAGGTTCCTCAAACTTCTGCAATTCCCATTCTCCTTCAGTGTCAGGGCAATTTTAATGTTGTCTTTGCTCCAAAGGAATTTTCTAGACAATCCATCAAAGGAACACAGACAAAAGGCTCTCTGTTCCCTTCACATGCCATTCTTCAATGCTCATCAAAAGAATGCATTAAAACTCTGAATCCTCAGACAAAACTACTCATGCCAATTCACCGGTCAACATTGAAACTCAACTGGTCTTGACTAACTTGACACAGGCAGCAAGTACACACCAAGTATGGAGAAACTTGACAAGTCCAAGCATTAAAAGTCAGCCAGCAGCCTACAAAATTGCCAAAATATTATAAAAAAATCATGAATGCAAAAATAAGTCCAGTGAATGAAACGCTCATACAAGTCTATGAAAAGGACAATGCATGGTAGTGATTAGCAGCCTCCCATTCTAAGAAAAGGAATGGAACAGGTGCCCTCCTACAGCCTAGTAAAACTCCAAAAAGAGATAAAAGGGACCTGTTGCCACATGTATAGTAGCTGGGCTACTTTTGTTCCTGAGCAGTACTGAGCAGCTCTTTGAGCCATTCCTTTACTATTAAATCAGCAGATGATAAGCCACCAGTTGATGATCTTTCACTTTTAGCAGATCCAGAGCATCCAGATTGACCAGTTCTATGCCATGACTGAGTCTCAGATTCGATGACTGAGTTAGTCATTTCTCATGACACAGAGCAGAGATTATTACAATACCCATGATATGCAACAACACTTGTTTCAGTGATCCTCGGATTTGTTTCAGATCCAGTGCAGGTATACGACCTAGGTGATATTATGGTTGTGTGCATATGGACTTTGTTGTTGCTATGTTGCCTATTTTAGCAGTGAGACTTAGTTGATAATGGTTGTCTGTTGGCGATACTTTATTTTGGTTTTACTTGGAATCTAAAGTATAAATGATTTAGCTGTTATGTCCAAGAGATTCCTCTGTATATTCATTGGCCTTGCCCTAATTATAGTATGGATTTGGTCATTTCCCTTTAGGGGCACAACTTGCAAGTCTTGGCTCCATCTTCATTGTCTTCGTCCCTTTGTTGCTTTCCCTTGTTATTGATTAACCTTGACTTGTAACTTGACTAGTGACATCTAGGATTTCCCCCACCTTCACCTCTATGTTGGAATAGTTCTCCATGTCTAAATTGTGTCTCAGTGCTGGTTTATGTGATGCTTGTCACGGCGATGGTCTATCTCTAGGTCTTGAACACAAGTAGTCTTACCAAAGAGTGTCTTTAGACACTAAGGCATCGAAGCTTAAAGTTATTCTAAATGGATGCCCTGCCAGCAAAACAAAAGTGTCCTTAGACACTATTGCAAATAAATTATAAATGTTATAAAATAGTCAGTGGTCAAAGGATGAGCACTCATCCATTGCATCATGTAAGGCTCATTTGCCCCCACAAGGGAAACATGGCTTGGCAAACCCGTTGGGGCTATCAATGCTCACTGGCAGCGGGGCTAGGCCTCAATCATTTTTTGGAGCCCAAAACGCTTTCCAGGGCACCTGCATTTGTAGGCTGGCTATTACCTTGTGTAAAAGTGAAATAAATGCTTAAAAGTTGATTGCTAGAGGATGAACACTCATTCATTGTATAATGTACGGCTCCTCTGCCCCCACAGGCAACAGGGTGGGATTCAGGGTTGGATTGGCCCCTTAAGGTCATGTCTTTGTCATTTTTTGGAAGCCCAGAAGGCTTACCAGGGCTCCTACCTCTAGAGGTTAACTAATGTATATTGTTGTGCAAACAAATTGCTAAAAAGTTGCTTGTCTAGAGTCTAGTGGAGCCTTCTCATCATTCCACTCATTTGTGAGACACTGACATTCCCTATTGTGCACCTAGTCCAACTTATGTGTTGTGTGGATTCCCTTGTCCTTTAGCCTAAATGTTTACAATGTCAAGTGTCAAGTCATTCCCTTGGCCTTAGCTGGTTTCATTCACCTTCACCCTTGACTAGCAAAATGGCTAAATCTATAAATGAGTATACGCTGGAGGTTCTTGATTAGAGCAACTAATTATGTTGATTTAGATTATTTATATATATGTATTGTGCTTATAATCACCAACAGAAGCTACTTGTACTTGAGTCTCACTGTTAGCATAAATAATTGAGCATGCATGTCCATTTGTACTTTGCAGTATCAGATTTTAGCACTTGGGTTATCATTTGATCAGTCTTGACCTGGTCAACCTAGTGTTGACCTAGCCATGAACAGGGTTGGGGATGAGTTTTGGACCGATGGTTGTGGATGATGCTTATTTATGCTCTATCATTGTCCATTAGACATATTCATGCTTCAGATGGTGTTTACTATGATGGCTTGTATTATTTTTATGATTATCAACATTTACAGGCTTTATTATTTTTATTCTTCTGACAGGGATGGGGCCTCTAACGTACCTTTGTGATGGCCATACGGTGAATGGGTACTCATTTCTAGTTAATTTGGACATTCTAAGTCCATTGGTGCAGTTGGTTTTCAGTTTCAGGCAGTTACAGGAGATATATGGGTCCTTTATCCTTTTTGCAGTAGATTTGCCCTCGAAAATTAAAAATAAAACACAGTGCAGATTCCCAAGATTCCCTAGGGCGCCAAAGGGAATCTTGGGGTGTAGCCAGTCGATTGTACCATACTACTATAGTGCCAGACCCATTCGTGTAGTCATATGGCTTCAATTTTTGTTCCACGGTGAGATGTTGGCAATTTCATGTTCCCGAGGAAACGTTTTGATGATGAAAAATGGCTAATGAGGAAATCGATTTCGGTAAATGAGGCAAAGGATTGGCATGGAATTGATCCAAGGCACAGTGATTGGGTCACCTTCATCATCCGGCATCAACTTCACTCCAACTGTGGTCCACACTTCCTTGATTTCTTCAGATTGAGGGCGTTTTGATGTATTTTTTTGGGAGACGTCCTAGTGATTTTTATCACTCCTTGATATTGTTTGCCACCACACCTTGTTATTGTGCCATGGGGACATGCTAGTGAAGGATGTTATAAGCTCCTAGCCCCACCATGTGCTGCCTTGTGGTTATTTGTCATTTTTATGTGGTGCACCCCCCCTTCTATTATTGAGTTGATCTGTGTATGATATATCTAGTAATCTTAGCCATTGATTAGATTGTCTTTATCCTTTGATCGTGACCCTTGATCTTTTGGATCTAGGTTTTATGTACTTGAGAGATCTATATATTGAGATGTTCTCTCATTTGCAAAAGGGATTTTTGGCTCTGAGAATATTGAATACAAGAGAACTTTCATAGAAACTCTTGGAAGCTTTGTGAATGTACTTGGATGTGATTGTTATGCCTTTTGCTTAGACATTTCAGTGGATCTTGCATGCAAACAATATTTTTCTGTGGAGGCCGTACTGATATTTTGAAGGGTAGCGAATTGGTTGGAGGAGATTGCTAAGGCGTCTTGCATCGTCTTTCGGGAGAATCATTTCATCTTCAGGGAGTTTTTCAATTGCTACTTTGTGCATTGGATTTTTCTCTGTAGATGACGTACATAGCTTATATTTTTCATTCGTGAACAAATCTCACTTCGGTAGTTTTATCTTGCACTACCTTCATTGGGCGTTTTTTTTTCTGTTTCATGTCGGTTCTTGCTCGAAATTGTAACTAAGTGGAAGGATCATCGACATTCAAGGCGGTTGCAAGTATTTTTGTAGGAGCAGTAATACATCCTTAGTACATAGTTTTGACCTTAGGCTAACATTATTTGTCTTCATGCAATGATATCCTATCGTTTAGACTTAGGAGAGTTGATTCTGCAAGATATCTGGTTATTTTGGTCTGTTCACACCTACAACAACGCTCTAGTTTGGTCAACCCAGCCCATGTGCACCCTCATTAATGCCTTGGGGCACTACCTCCTTGATTTGTGGGATCCAGGTTTGACTAAGGGCGCTAGTGGTGTATTTTGTCTATTTTTGGCTCTCCTAAAAGCATTTATTGCCACCTTGAGCCTCCCACTCACCTCTATCTTCTCACCCACGCATACCTCGAAGTCTTTAATGCCCCAACACACTTCACTAACGTTCACACCTTGTTTCGTGACTGTTTGGGTTGAGTTGGAGCTCCATTGGTCCACCTAGGGGAGTTGAGGTCAAATCTCACCAGGACACATGTACAACTCCAATTGGCTTCCAGAGCCTCACGAATTTTGTTCAATGTATTATAAATGTGTACTATAACATCTACAAGATGTACAATAATAATATGATCAATTATTAGCACCATTCACATGTGTTATTCCAGCTATTTTCTGTCTCTTTTGTTGTTCTCTTGCACATTTTGTCAAATACTTTGAGAGTGAATATTGCTCTAGATCCTAGATCTCACTGTGAAGCAAATTCTCACATGGTATCAGAGCTAGTGGGAGTTGCAAACAAATCTTGTGAGGTTTGAGTTGTTGTTTAGGGCATATTTCCAGAAAACTTGAGTGTTTTTCTTGCAAGTTTAACAACATTTTTTGTCACAGGTTGCGCAAGCAGGATGGAGCAAACTCGAGCTCTGCTTACTCCATTCAATTATTTTGAATGGAAGGCCGAGATGGTCATCCAGTTGAGGTCCAAGGGCCTCTACCGGGTCACCATGGGAACTGAGCACCAGCCAAATTCTGCTGTGGAGAAAGCTAAGTATTTTAATAGACTTGATGAAGCCTTCAGTATGCTCTGCCTTAGCACTTCAAGGGAACTTCTCTTTCATATAGAAAGTATTGGCACACCGAATGAAGTTTGGCTCGAGTTTGAGTCACTATTCGAGAAGACAAATGAAATGAGAGGCCACCAGCTTGAGAACGAGCTAATCTCCCTAAGCCCGGCACATTACGAGATCATTGAAGACTTCTTTACCAAGTTTAAAGCGCTAGTACTTCAGCTAAAACAATGTGGCATAGAGAAGAAAGAGGATCATCTTATCTTGCCCATCCTTTCTAAGTTAGGGCCTCAGTATTCGATGTATGTTTCAACATTTCACTCAAGCAGGCTTACAACTAGAAATTGGAAGATGCCTACGCTAGCAGATTTCATGGAGTCTTTGACTCAGGAGCAGGACAAGCTCATACAAATGGGTGCCATCATCAAATCCAAAGATCAAGCCCTTTCTGTTGATGAAATTGTCATTGATGCCAACATGGACTTGCAGTGGCCCCACAAGATGTCATTCATGCCACCAAGTCCCACCCGTAATGCCTTGACCCCTTATAGAGTGGGCTTGCACCTTGCAGTGCCTCGAATCCCAAACAGAGTGGGTTTGTGCCTTGAAGCACCTTGTACCCAGTTGACAAGGTCTTGAAGCCACCACTTTGCTGAAGATGTTGAAGACCCTGCTAATGATGCTGAAGACCCTAGAGATGGTCTTGAAGCCTTGGTAGACGATGAAGAAGTCCTAAATGGCTTGGAGAAGCATTAATGACCCATTTTGTGGCCATTCATGCTCTGTTGGTGTCATGGTACCCCAGAAGAAGGCCTAGCAACCCCACAGGTAATGTCATGATGGATCTTGACCCTTGGAGGTCTCCTAGCATGGGTGAGGTGGTTGAAGAAGCCCATGAAGCCTCATGCTTGATGACGAAGCTCATAACTTGGTCCTTAAGCCCACAAGTTGGTTGAAGAAGTCTTAGTTGACATAATGAAGCTCTTGACATATTATGGAGCTCTTGAAGTATGGGACTCTTGCACTCATGCCCACAAGCTTGATGAAGACCTTGATGCATTATTGAAACCCTTGGTTGGTGTTGTAGCTCTTGATGCCATAAAAGTA
>LPNX010075782.1:21894-62772 GCA_001517045.1 Pseudotsuga menziesii
GGCCTGCACAAATTGAAGAAAATATGAGTGAAGGACCTTGTCAATGCAAGCAAGACCCTCATAAGATGATAGCCCTCGTCATGCCCTTTCCAACGGTAGGTGGCACGTCACGTGGTTTCTCATGGTTGATGAGATATTAATTTTTGAAGATGACAAGACAAATCTAAACCATCTTGTAGGGGCAGCCGACCAATCAAAAGAATTGTTTTTTTTTAAATTAAAATTAAAAAAAAACAATTGCATGTCGACCCAATTAAAATTCATGAAAAATGCATATAAATAGACCAACTCCCTCACTCATTTTAGATGTGACAATTTTAGAGGTGCAGCATTGTGGAAATTTCAGACTGTCCACTGAGGCAATTTCGGAGGTATAGCACTGTGGAAATTTTGGACTGTCCACTGAGGCAATTTCGGAGGTACAGCATTGTGGAAATTTCGGACTGTCCACTCAGGCAATTTTGGGCAGCAACTAATGACTAGAACCAGCAGGACATACAGCCTTTCTTAAGGTCTGTTTTTGGGTAATTGAGGCTGCCTCAGACTCAAAATATTACAGCAGAATATCTCTTGGGGTGTACATCTTTAAAAGAGGCTATAAGACCACTGTTCTACACCTTTACCACAGTCAATTTTTAAGGACTGTTATCTCAGTTTCAGACAGAAGGTAGTCATTGTTTTTGGTTTGAAAAAGCTACATTTTGAAGACAATCTTGACAGTCCCAAAGTGTAAGGAAAGTCAACTGCTGGTTCAAATTTTAAAGACACCTTTTTGTGACAGTACTGAAGTAAGACAAGATTGTTTGTTCAAGCTTTACCTTGTAGCCGTCCAAAGGTGTTTATCTCAGACAAGAAGCTAGTCAATAGTCCCGAGCCTTGAAAAAGCTAGCAGTAGGTCATGAGCTTTCTCCATCAGTCACAGGTTGAGTGGACTAAGGTGATTTCGGTGAGTATCTTGAAGTATTTTTATGGTGTTTTCTTTGCAGCTCTATGAGGCAGCAGTCAATGGTCTGCTTGGACCAAGCTTTCACAAATTTGCAAATCTGATATATATATATATATATATACATACAGTCCGAGATTTGCAAGTATATACACTATGTTGACACTATTGGAGGGTTTCCAACCAGTCCCGAAGTTGTGTTGAAATTTTGTTGAAGTTCTTGTTGAAGATCATACCCTTCTGTTGATAACTATCTTTCAAACAATCTGAGGATGATGATACTATATATGTTCAGCAAGTTTTGACATATATTAAGGGATGTTTGCAGTTACATATACAGTGGCATACTCTACAGTACAATATAGTGGCATTTATAACGTGAACATAAAGTGATATACAGTACAATAATATGTTACGCAGTGTTGTGTAAAGTTAATACACTCTATGCTGATATGATAATGCTACCCTATGCATTCTCCTTGGCAATGTACTGTATATGCAGTGATACAATGATAAATAGAGAATGCACAGTAGTGAAGAATGCAATAAATATGTATGCATGATAATGATATGTCGATGATGCCCTAGCTACACATATAGTAACAAAGATGATGATGTGTTCAGAAGTGTAGACTCAGTGGTACATGAACAGTACATACAGAAGTGATGATGCCTTTCCATAACATACACACAGTCAGCACAGGTTGATGATGGATTGATGACATACTAGTGTTGATGTTGTAGACTATGATGATGTTCCAGTCCTTGGTGATGATTTTGGTATCTTGAAGACATGCTTAATTTGACTGACCTATTGATGACTTGATAGTAACCAGCGGTGTTGGGCAGACCATGCAGAGTTGCAACAGTGGGCTAAGATACAATGATGTGTGAGCAAATAAGATGATGAATGCATGGAGGCAACAAATGACCAGCAGGACAATATACACCAGCATACATCCACAGTCTGCTTTATCTGAGTCTTGTTGCACAATCTGAGTTCGGGTGCATTGACGCAGACCCAGTAAATGAATGTGACGGATCTATTTGCAGCAGACTTGATGACGTGAATGTTGAATAGACTTTGATAAACATGAATAAGCATAGAACAATTTCAGAATTGATGAACAGTGTGACACAGGGAGTGATGGGTTGAAGACATAACAGTTAAGTGACTGATTGGTGAGCAGCTTGACAATGGACAGATAGCTGATATAACAAAAGAATTATCAGAGTTGATGACCAACAAAAAGTTTTGTTGATGATAATGTCTTTTGCACTATGATGATGTCATTGATTCACTATGATGATACCTTGATATGATAACGGACTTCTATGTCTAGCTATTGATGATGATCTCTTCACAGTCTGTGCAAAGCCTGCTATAACATCCACAGTTGAAGTCTGATGACATGATGTTGTTGACTATGAAGATGATATGTTGAAGATGATGCACCCTATCAGAGCTATATGATGACTTGACAGAGAACAGTAGATGATGGGCAGACCCTTGTGCTTAATATGAACCTTGAGCAGTACAGCTGATGATCAGTGATAGCAGCTGTTTGATGAGCTTGACAATGATTGCTATGATGTGTCAATGGAGAAGAAGATGAGAGTGATGAGCAGAACAGATTGAAGTAACAGATGATGTTGATGTGATGGTGAGCTTAAATTGTAAATGCAAGCTTGACTTGCATTTGAGGTTAGGATACCTCAAACCCTTCTTAGCAGGGTCTAAGAAAACCAGGCAGGGTCTTGGATGCAAAATAGGTGCTCTACATATCAGTAGATGCTGATTTTACCTCACGGTTGTAGCCGAACCAAAACTAATACAAAAATATTACAAAATTATATGGTGTTGTGTTCTTTTGTGTTATGGTTCTTGATGATTCAATTGTTTATGCTATGTGAATGATGAAGTGAAAGATGTTTATGAAATGATTATGAAATTGGTAGACTAGTGGAATGATGAATTGGTAGTTAATTGTGACAAGCTAAGAAAAGTTTTAAAATTGGCTTTACACTGATTCACCCCCCCTCTCAGTGTCTAACACTTTCTACTGGTGTATCAAATCAATCCCAAAGCAAGAAGAAAGATTTGAAGCAAAAGGAGAAAGAGAAGAAGGAATCAAGTTTAGAAAGCTCTAGTTCTACTGATGGGAGCTCGAGATCCAGGAGGAGGAGAAACAAAAGAGAAAGACACACGTGATTATTGCAGAGGTTCACATCTTGAGAAAGCTTGCTTCAGAAAGAAGATGGACATCATGACCAAGCTCCTTGAGGAGAACCATATTGCTCTTCCAAAATTTGCAAAAAGATGGAAGCGCAAGCAAGGAAATGGTAAGGTTGAGCATGCATTGGATGCATGGGTAAATCCCATTTCTGTTTTCTCTGTTTCTGATTCACCTTCTGATATATCAGAACCTGAAACCTCCATCCCTTCCTTGAAAATATTCTCAGTCAGTTCATCAAAGCTTCCTCCCAAAACTAGTCATTTTTCACTAGCCTTTGATGTGCCTTTTGAAAGCCCTTTCCCAATCCAATCAGACCTTTCCATTTTTGATTCTGAAGATGATATACAGGCTGATATACAACCTATGACAGTCATTGACTCATTTCCCCAACCATTTCATGACCAAAAGACCCAACAACCCTCAAGTTCACTAGTTGGAAATTTAGAAATTTTCCTAGTTTCCAATGCTATGTCTCTTGTATATGTTGTTGTTATGTCTTGTATGTCTTTCATTGGTTGAACAACCATATCAGTGGCCTTCATGGGACTGCTGTTCCATATGTCTGGACTTGCTTTCACCACCCATGGTTCAAATCTCAAGTCTCCAGACCTTCCAGGTTCGCTCAATTGCAATTGTGATCTAGTTGCTCACTCTTCTCTTCCTATGGATCCATTCGCTCATGGAGACACCATACCTCTGATATTTTCTGCTGTGTATGACATATATTCTGATATTTCAGAGCCTCATGAGCTTTGTTACAGAGTTATGAAGGTGCTTCATCAAATTGGGAGAAAGATTCATAGTTTTATTCATGATATGGCAGCCACACATAATGCAGATTTTGTTGAATCTTTTGATGTTATTTGGGAAAGAGTTTGCAAAGATATCTTTTCCATGGTTGATTATGCTATTAGATGAGAGTATGCTTGCAGCAAAAGACATTCTTATGATGCCCCTCCATCATCAAATGATGACCATCAAAGGGCCTCTCCACATGATCTTTGTTTACAACACTTTGATGCATTGATGCATGATCTTGGCATCCACAACATCTTCACCAAGAAGTTGTTCTTTCAATTCATTCAAGTGAAGAAGAGGACCTGCTAAGGACCTTTTGATCTCTGTCATATCCATTTTTTAGGGGAGGTTTTGTCCCACGAGGTTTTCCTCCTTACCTCGGTTATATGGATTAATAAACATTGTTGTAAAGGTGACTTGTGCCTTAGTTGCCAAGGCCTTAATAAATCCTTTTGATTAAATTGTACTAAGTCTGGATTAAGGGGGGTTGTAGGAGCAATAATACATCCTTAGTTCATAGTTTTGACCTTAGGCTAACTTTATTTGCCTTCATGCAATGATATCGTATGGTTTAGACTTAGGAGAGTTGATTTTGCAAGATATCTGGTTATTTTGGGCTGTTCACACCTACAACAACGCTCTGGTTTGGTCAACCCAACCCATGTGCACCCTCATTAATGCCTTGAGCCACTACCTCCTTGATTTGGGGGATCCAGGTTTGACTAAGGGCGCTTGTGGTGTATTTTGCCTATTTTTGGCTCTCCTATTAGCAATTATTGCCATCTTGAGCCTCCCACTCACCTCTATCTTCTCACCCATACATGCCTTGGAGTCTTTAATGCCCCAGCACACTTCACCAATGTTCACACCTTGGTTCGTGACTGTTTGGGCTGAGTTGGAGCTCCATTGGTCCATCGAGGAGGGGTTGATGTCAAATCTCACCATGACACATGTACAACTCCAATTGGCTTTCCAGAGCCTCGCGAATTTTGCCCAATGTATTATAAATGTGTACTAAAATATCTACAAGATGTACAATAATTAAATGATCAGTTATTAGCACCATTCATGTTAGATTTTCTTAAAATTATAGCAGTATATCTTAATTGCATATATCAATAGGATCACTAGAAGATAGACAAAGCACAAAACAATAACACAAGTATTTTTTCACCTGGGAAGCCCAATTGAAAGAAAACCCAGCAACCTTCGTCTAGAGATAATAATTCTGAGATCAGAGTACAATAAAGAAAGAAAAGAAAAATATGGAAATGCTTTTCAACGATTGAAACCCTGAAAACAGGCTTCTTCTGCAGTGTATACAACCTTCTTTGAGCTACTGTGTAGCTGCACTCTGCCATAAACAGTGCACTTCACTTGTGTTGATGCGTTGTTGTTGTGTATCAAAATGAGGAGGGGCGTCTCCTATTTATATTGTTTTTCCACCCAGAAATTAATTGGGGCTGACTTCACTTGGGTGAGCAATATAATTTTTATATTTCATAATTTTATTTTATTATTTTATTGCTTCCTTTTCACCCCAACACTTGCATTGTTCTTTCTAGGGTTTGTATGAATGATTACAACAAGTTCAACACCCGAAGGAGGACAATAAGAATGGCTTTTGAAGTTGCACAAACTCCAACACTCCCTCTCAACAAGGAAGGTATTCTTCGGTCTTCATTAACATCATGATCATCTGGGTTTCATCTATACATCTATACTATCTCCATCATCTCTAAGCGTACTGAAGGTTGTCTTTATGAATTTGTTCTATTCGGATGTCTGAGAGAGAATATTTTGCTACCTATACGTCTCTACTGCCGATGGAATACTTCCATGCCTAGCTAGAGATCCTGAATGAGCACATGTGCACGATCATCTACTACCTGTTCGTCTCATCTACCGATGGGGTACTCCCATACCTGGATAAAAACCTGAATGAGTAGAGGTACCTATGCAATCACACGACCATCTACTACCTGTCTTACTCATATGCGGATGGGATTTCTCCCATACCTGGCTGAGGACCTAGACAAGCAGAGGCACCTATGTGAACCCGACCATCTACTACCTGTCCGTCTCATTTGCCGATGGGATTTCTCCCATACCTGGCTGAGAACCTGGACGAGCAGAGGTACCTGGGAAAGGGTATAGTGAGTGTCTCTCAGTCATCTCTCCCTCTCAAGGAGGGATACATTCTCTTCTAGTCCAAGTCTTCCACGAAAGTATTCAAATTTCACCCTGGGAAGAGGCTTGGTGAGAACATCTGCACTCTAGTCATCTATCGGAATATACTGTAGTTCAACTACACCTTTCTGCACTATATCATGTATGAAGTGATATCGAATATCTATGTGCTTCGACTTGTCGTGAAATACAGGATTCACTAGCATCTACACACAACTCTGGTTATCACAGTGAATCATGGTTGGCTCTAGAATCTAGCCAAACAATCCTACAAGAAGTTTACGAAGCCAAACTGCTTCTCGGGTTGCTCTGCTACTAGCCATATACTCGGCCTCTGCAGTACTGAGAGCTACTGAGTTATGCTTCCTACTACACCAAGAAATTACTGCAAAACCCAAAGTGAAACAACATCCTGAAGTACTCTTCCTATCTACAGTGCATCCGGCCCAATCTGAGTCTGTAAACCCTTGCAATTTCAAGTCACATTCTGAGTTGTATCATAGACCATATCCCACAGTGCCATGTAAGTATCTGAGCACATGTTTTGCAGCAGTCCAGTGAATCTGCCTTGGCTCACACATGAACTGACTGAGGGTATTCACAACAAAACAAATATCTGGTCTAGTGTTCGTCAAATACATCAAGAACCCAATTAGTTGGCGATCCATGGTGGGATCGATCAAGTTTGAATCTGAAGCAGAATCTCTTAGCTTCTTTGAATTTGCATCCATCGGAGTAGCTATGGACTTGCAGTCCAACATTCTGAATCTCTTTAGTATATCTATGGTGTATTTTCCTTGACCCAGAAAAATCTCCTTCTACCTCTGACATACTTCTAGTCCCAAGAAGTACTGCATCAATCCAAGATCCTTCATTTCGAACTTAGAGGCAAGTTTCTTCTTACACCATATGATAAGTTTCTCATTTCCAGTGAGAAACAGGTCATTAACATATAGTACCCAAATCAGTGGCTCATCATTCACAACCTTGTAGTAAAGGTTGGGTTTTGCATCACTTTTGGTGAATCTTAGACTCACCAGGAATTCGTCTATTTGTCCATACCATGCACGAGGTGTTGTCACTGCTTGCTTGAGTCAATATAAAGCCTTTTTCAACTTGCAAACATGAGACTCCTTTTTATGGACAACAAACCCTTCTGGTTGTTCAATGTATACTTCTTCCTCAATAATACCATTGAGAAAGGTTGTATTGACATCCATCTGATGCAATTCCCATCCCATAGTTGAAGCAATAACAATGATCGATCTGATGGAAGCGTATCAAGCAACAAGAGCAAATGTCTCATCATAATCGACTCCCTCTTTCTGAGAGAACCCTCTCGCTACAAACCTAGCCTTGTATTTTTCAATGCTCCCATCTGCTCCATGTTTGATTTTGTATAGTCATCTTGAAGTTACAACTGACTTCCTCTCAGGTCTCGATACAATCTCCCACACATCATTATTCACGATGGATTGATATTCTTCCACCATGGCATCCTTCCAAACTTGGTGTCTGGATGCATCTTCATAATTGGTGGGTTCCGAGTCAATGATATGACTCATCAATGCAACATAACTAGAGAACCTCTAAGGTCTTTTGCTTTCTTGGAAAGTGCCATGTGGAGCTTCACGCCCCTCTGTATCATGTAAGGTCTGTTGTGCCCATCTAGGTCTTTTCTGACTTACTGTCATATCTTCGGGAATATCAATTGTCGGGACTAGATCAATGGGATCGATGGGTTCATCTTTTCTTGCTAACTCGTTCTGAACTGGAGAGGACGATGATCTCATCTCCAATTCCTCATCATCGATCTCCATATCTGATCCTCTTCCTTTCCTGAAAGCCATTTCTTCTTCTAAGGTCACATCCCTGCTAACTTCGATCTGTCTAAATCCTGGGATATAGATTATGTAGGCCTTTGAAGATTCATTGTATCCCACGAAAGTTCCCTTCTTGCCTGAAGGTTCTAACTTCGTCCTTTTCTCCTTGGGCACATGTATGTAAACTTGACAGCCAAAGATTCAGAGGTGACCCACTTCTGGTTTTACTCCTGTAAAGGCTTCTTCAGGAGTCATGTTCTTCACTATCTTATGTGGGCATCTGTTCTGTACATATACAACTGTTCTAGACGCTTCTGCCCATAAGAACATGTGTAGACTCTGGTCATGAATCATGGCTTTGATTGCCTCCACAATTGTTCTGTTCTTTCTTTCAGCAACTTGGTTTGTTGGGGGTTATAGGGAACTGTAAGCTCCCTCTTAATTCCTGCTTCTCTGCAGAAATCATTGAATTTTGTAGAGGTATATTTGCCACCATTATCTGATCTTAGGACTTTGATCCTCTTCCCTGACAAATTCTAGACTTGTGCTTTGAACTCCTTGAATCTACTAAGTACTTCCTCGGATTCCTTGGTCTTAAGAAAGTAGATCTAAGTCTTCTGTGAGTAGTCATCAATGAAGGTCACATAGTAATGATATCCTCCCAATGAGGCAACTGTCATTGGGCCACACAAGTCGAAGTGCACTAGATTCAAGATTTCTTTGGATCTGCTCTCACTATCAGGGAAGGATTTTTACCAAGTGCACATCCTCTACATGTTCCATCATGGTCTACCTATAGCAATGGTATACCTGTAACTATGTTCTTCACTCTTGGGAGAGCTCTGTAATTTAGATGAGCTAGTCTTCTGTGCCATAGCTCACCCATACTTGTAGAGTCATGGACTAGGGCCTAGACTGGTAGAGTGTTCAGTTGATACAAGCTCTCCTCTCTCATACCAATTACTTTGGTTGTATCCATGCTTGAGTTCTTCTGCCAAGCAAGTACTTTTCCATTTGAAAATGCTACTTTATATCCTTTGTCTTCTAAGGTGAAGATGGAAACAAGAATTCTTTTCATACCAGGTATGTAGAGCACATCACTTAAGTGTAGAGTATCATTAGTCTCTAGCCGAAGGGAGGTAGCCCCAGATCCCTTCACAGTGTAGTTGGCATCATCTCCAAGTACAACACAGAGATGAGAATCTTTCTCAACTACTTCTGAGAGATTTTCTTTATATCCCGTCATGTGTCTAGATGCACCACTATCTATGAGCCAAGTATCACTAGTGGTGGGAACCATGCCTGATAAAGCTGATACGAAGAAGAATTATGTACGATCTTCATTCTTCTGTTTCTTGTGATGATGATCTTCCTCTACATTAGCAGTTGAAGCTTCATGCTTCCTTTTGTGAGAACTTTGACAGCTACTAGCATAATGACCGTATTTCTTGCACGTGTAGCATTGGATCTGAGATAGATCCTTCTTTTGTTTCTTTTGATTTGGGGGAGGACTTGATCTCTTATCTTGATGCTTGTGAATGTATGGCTTCCTTCTACTTCCCTTGCCTTTCTCAGTATGAGATACGAAGGCTTGATTTTCCTCAAGTTGAGTGCCATGAAGTCTTTGGCGTGCTGCAATTCTAGTTTCTTCTTGAGTGCATTCTTCCCATAGTTTATCAAATTTGGGCAACTTGGTTCGACCACTTATAGTTTGGATGAAAGACTCCCAAGATGGTGGGAGACCATTTAAAGCGATCATGACAAAAAAAAATTCTTCAAAATTGTCTCCACTGAACTTTAGCTTGTTCCGGAGCTTGGTGATCCTCATGAAATATGAGGCAATATTTTCGGACTTCATCATCTTCATAATCGATAGTTGGTTCCTCAATGTGAGAGTCACATCGATGCTACTGTGTTCAAATAACTTCTTTAGGGTTTTGAACATCCTTCTCGTCGTCGACTTTTCTGAGATCTGAGGAACTAAGTGATCTCTTACTAAGTCCACTAAAATCCTCCTTGCTTTGGCATCATCCTTTTTCCAGCAAGGTTTGTCTTCTTTGGCTTCTGGTTCTGGGACCTTTGCCTTTACAAACTGTAATAGGTCATTTTCTTCTAGTAGAAGAACCCTAGACTTCCAAGGGATGAAATTGGAAGCCCCTTCCAAACGATCTTCAACCTTCATGTTGATCATGTTGACTGCAGATCTAGATCTGTGACCCTAGCAGAGGCTAGGTCAAAAAATGAAAGTCGGAGTTTTGGAAAACTGAATCCACGGATAAATGCGCCCTAGAGAGGCGAGTTGAGTAGAGGTAGAGTTGAGTCAAAATTGTGGAGAAAGTAGGTCAAAACTGGAAACCCTAATTTCTAATGCAGCTACAAAATTAGGTCAAAATTGAAACTTCTCAGGATTGAATTCTGTCTTCACCAAAAGATGCGCCCTCCTTAGAGAGAAATTCCCAAGGCTCTTTTTCTGCCAAAAGGTTGAGTGAAGACCTTGAAAGATGAAACCCTATTTTCGACAAGTTGCCGACAGAGTTTCGGCAATGGCTTCTTCTAGTACTGCTCTGATACCATGTTAGATTTTCTTAAAATTATAGCAGTATATCTTAATTGCATTTATCAATAGGATCACTAGAAGATATACAAAGCACAGAACAATAACACAAGTATTTTTTCACCCGAGAAACCCAATTGGGAGAAAACCCAGCAACCTTCATCTAGAGATAATATAATTCTGAGATCAGAGTACAATGAAGAAAGAAAAGAAAAATATGGAAATGCTTTCCAAAGATTGAAACCCTGAAAACAGTCTTCTTCTGCAGTGTATGCAAACTTCTTTGAGCTGCTGTGTAGCTGCACTATGCCAGAAACTGCACACTTCACTTGTGCTGCTACGTTGCTATTGTGTATCAAAATGAGGAGGGGTGCCTCCTATTTATACTGTTTTCCCACCCAGAAATTAACTGGGGCCGACTCTACTTGGGGGAGCAATATAATTTTATATTTCATAATTTTATTTTATTATTTTATTGCTGGCTTTTCACCCCAAGGCTTACATTGTTCTTTCTAGGGTTTGTATGAATGATTACAACAAGTTCAACTCCCGAAGAAGGACAATAAGAATAGCTTCTGAAGTTGCACAAACTCCAACAATTCACATGTGCTATTCCAGCTATTTTCTGTCTCTTTTGTTGTTCTCTTACACATTTTGTCAAATACTTTGAGTGTGAATATTGCTCTAGCTCCTAGATCTCATTGTGAAGCAAATTCTCGCAATTTTCAGGTACGATCTGCAAGGTTAGTATTGTTTGTTATTTTCATCCAATTGCCCTTTCTTTCAAACCCTAGTTTTGTAGATCTGATAGATCCGGTGAGTTTTTGATGACGACCATCAAAACTCACTTGGAGATTGTTGAATCAACCCTAGATCTCGAATTTCATAAGAATCGAACTCCATTTTCCCCGGGGTCTAGCACTAGTCTCTCTAGGTGGGGGTGCCCCCTTTGGGTGGGTGGCCAAATATTCAGATCTATCAGCTGGGTATGCTTGAATCCACTTCTTTTTCATAGATCTATCCTTCAAGCATCTTGATCTAGTCATTCCTTGCCCTGATCTACCTTTTTTGGGTCCACCGTGCCCACTTTTGCATAAACTCTAGGTGGGTCTCTTTAGGTTTCTATTGTGTGTGGCTAGATCTCTCTAGATCTACATTTCTAAACTCTTTGTGGTACTTTTCCAATCAAGTTGGGTCATTTTCCCTATTTGTTAAGCCTCCCCAAATTTGCCCTAACTTCTATACCACGTCTATTATCTAGATCTAGACTTCCTCACTCATTATCTCTCATCTTTCAATCATTGCATAACCTCGGGAGTGTCTTGAGTATGTGCGTTAGCCCTCTTAGGCTAGTAGGGTCTCCCCTTTGATCATTTTCCGGATTGATCTAAAGCAACAAGAGTCCATCCGGTGTGACAACTACCCTTCATCCGTAGTGGACGCAGCCCTTCTGGTGTCACCGGTTAGCTACCTTACCTCTACCGTCCCGGATGGGATACCTTTAGTGGGTAGCTACACTTTGTGTGATAACAGGACCTTCCGGGTTGTTTGAATTTCTATGTATTCAAAAATCGTGACTAGTGGAAAGGAAAAGATGCACTTATGTGACCCAGCGGTGAACATTCTGAGAAAAGGAATCCATGATTCAGACATGAGAGGCAAGTCCATTCAGGAAGTTTCATAGTGTTAGGTGTTTAGCAGAGGGAAGCATTGAAGTCTAGTTTTGACAATAGGTGCTATGATTGTCATACTATTTGATATGAACATTACTGCCTACAAAGAACACACCAGTGGAAAAACAAATCAGTGGTTGGCAACTTGGCATTCGCCAAATGGGTAGACTTACGTTAGGAGTGCACCCTAAAGTTTAAACACATAAAAAGTTAAAAGCATCATCATCACCCTGTTTGCAATGGATGTCATAGCCCGATGCCATTTGCTAGATATCACACTATTGCACTGGCTATAGCCCATAACTAGTGCAGGCGCAAAGCAGTTAGTTCTACAATTTAAAAAATATATTGACTGGTATTTTCAGACATCAATTTGAAAAGGTTTAGGGACAGCATTTTATGCATGCATGTTATAAATCTGAGATGAACTCCGGAAGATAGTCATTTTTCTGGACTGAACAAGATGAAGAATAATATCTCTTGAAAAATAATCATTCATTTGTCAGACAAGCTTGTGCTTCCAACGGAAAATGATTCTCTCATTTACAATATTGGAGAATAAGTTACATGTTGTGAAATTTTGAGGAATTCATCAAGAGAAAGCTTGAGGAATTTCTCAAGCCAAACTTTGCAAATGTTATTGAGGAGACAGAATGTCAAACAAATATAGAACCAGGATACACGATAAAGGAGAAATTCCTTAACAAACTAAACCTTAAAGACAAAGAAGAGAACCTTGTACCCAAACTTATAAAAATTACAATTAGTAAAATCTAGATCCATAAAATAGCATTAAACGTTATGAAGGTCAGCATAGCAGTACCACATTCTTTCTATCTTTGTGGCCATGAAAAGTTTAATCTATTTCGAAATTGTATGAGTGCCACTGTATATCCTCCCTTTTCCCGGCACTCACCCTTCTATGTTCAACGCTATTTTACCAACATATAACTTCACTCTTCAGCAACTATCATAAGTTATAACAGAACTTGAAAACGCAGAAAGACTTTAAGGTTGAACTAGCCAACAATATTTTGGCTTTGGGGCAGTTAATGTGATACTTAAAGTTATCAACCATTGTCAAAAGCCAACAAAGAAGTCTAATTTGCAATGGATGAAGTCATCATTGCATTTTTTTCAAAAGCCAGTGCTGCAACGTTCTTTCTATATGAAACTGATGACTTAACAAGGTTTTTGATTGTGCTATGCAATAGACATAGACTGAGATGATAATAGATCTGAAAATAACAACAGACTAATAATATTGAATACTTACTTAAGCAATATGTTTATACTTAGGATTTCGTTCTTATCCGGACTAATGACAGTTGAATATAGACTGCAATGCTGCTATTGTAAAGATATTCTTACCATGTAAGTAGAAGAACTTACATGCATGACAAGCACTGGGCATTTGACGTGTTGAATCTTGTCAATATTCTGCACATTTAAGATCATCCTTGCTCAGAATTGCTGGACATATTTTTATAAACAAGATGTTAACCAACTCCTAAGCATTTGAAACAGTTAATTAAACAGTTTCACATACATAAGCAAAGTTGAAGTGCCATTAACTTACCTTGAAAATATCAAAACAAAAAGTCATTTTTACAGGACAGAGTACACGAATGCCAGAGAGAATAGCACTGTGAAGAACAACAGCCCTTAACTTTGGTAAACGGGAGGCCAAGTGTAAAGTGGGTCCACTTCCCACAGACTGCCCATACAAAATCAAGTCTTCTTGCCTTATTCCATAGTCTCTTCTTAAACAATGGTACACTGCCTCTATATCAGCATATGTGTTGAACTCTGTTGCCTGCTCACAGTAACAAGAGCTATTACACAAATAAGCTTCTAATTTATGTGAAACATCCAAGTTTGGTCAAAAGTTTCTATTGCAATGAAATAATAAAAAATAGGTCAGCTATAGTTAAAAAACAACTGTTATTTGCTAAACTGCATTGCTGATAATGATCCCAGGACCCAGATAAGAATTGTTTGTATAACTCAAGTTCCTGACTGAAGAGAAGGATACCCATGGTGTGTTATTATTATTCCTTGTAAAGAAAACTCAAAGTAATCAAGGTTTCAGTTCATAGGGTATGCATGTATCTTACCTTCCCAGAAGAAGCTCCATATCCTGAGTAATCATAACTACAAATAAACAATGAAGAAGATTAACGTGTATTGCCCAAAGATCACTCCGTAGCACAAATCTACAGTTCGGTATTTAAATCTCAAATAAGCATAGATGTGCTACAGCAAAAGAAGTAACAATATCTAATAATCTAGATGCTATCAGATGTTCCAAGCACATCAATGTGATGCAGGATCAAACTTGGAGGCCTTATTGCCTGTCCAAAGGTCTTTTGCTTATTTTAGAAGGGCTGCACAAATGTTTCCCTTCCAATGGAAAGCAATACACACTTGGCACTTTAGAAGTAAATTACGAGAGGACATGGAAAGAATCCCGTTATTTGTCTACCGCTTAGGCCATTTCCTCTTTGTTGGTGAGCATTTGTGATCTACCCTCACCTGAAATTTACTTGTAACATCTAGACTCAATTAATCTGTTATGTAATTTTAACTCTTTTCAACATGTTGAAAATGGTCGGTCTTAACCACCTAGACAACGAGTTGGCATTTGCAGATCATACTCGGGAAATCCTTTCTTAATGAAGATCATTAGCCCCCCTTAAATTCAATTTCTTTTAACTGGTATGTAATGTAACATTTTTTATCTACAACTGCACATTTGAGAAGATTTTTTACTTTTGAATTTATTTCAGAATCTGCACATGCATATATTTTATATTTAACATATAAATTAAGAGCAGTTTTTTACAAGATTAACTTACTCCATTAGTAAAGGAAGCTGTTTAAACTTGGAGCAAACTCTCCTCTCAGTTAGGTTATTTGATGGATCTAGGCAATGGAAAATCACTATTTTGATAATGAAATTTTGTAATTTCATAAATTCTGTTGTGGGAAACGTAAAGAAAACTTGCTAGAAACTAAGGGCAGTTTGCTACAAGATTAACTTATTCCATAAGAAGACAATCATTTTGACAAATAAATTTTTCAATTTGATGGATCTAGGCAGTGGAATCACTATTTTGACAATGAATTTTGCAATTTCACAAATTCTGCTGCGGTAATTTGAAAGGAAACTAAACAGAAACTAAGAGCTGTTTGCTGCAAGATTAATTTACTCCATAAGTTATTTGATGAATCGGGCAATGGAAGATCCTCATTTTGACAATAAAATTTTGCAATTTTGTAGACACTGTAAATGGATTCATAGACCCCATTTGCATTGAAATAACTCAATAAGTCCATACTGTGACTTAAGCTATTAAAACTTATAATGTCAACAATCCTTCCAAAATCCTAATAGAATTAGAGAGAAAAAAAAACTAGCAAAAAAACCTAAAAACTGTTTGCTACAAGATTAAGTTTAACTTAATCTAATAGCACCAACCTTAAATAACCGTTACAAGTCACCATATCACTTAACACACTATCATAAGGAAAATTCAGAATGTCGTCATTGTTTTTGCCTCTATGTGAAAAATAAACTCAGTGAAAAACAGTCCCGAAATGCAAATGTCTTGCACTTTGTTGAGTTCACGGAATTATAAAAAAAACACTATCACCTAAGTACCTCTCCAACGTCTAGAAGCTAAATATCAATACACTGGGAACAAGGGTGATGTAAAAAGATAAACAGTTACATTAAAATAAGTCAAAGAATATGTCAAAGGATGAAAGTGATTATGTGAAATGGAACCAGCATAGATCCATCTTAAAAGGATCAACCAAGCATTGAGAAGGATCAAGTTTTTTGAGGTGCAAACCATTTTTCAACATTTTCATTTTAAAAATAGATTTATCTAATTTGTGTAGCCTTAGGCTTATATATATCATTCTAAATGTTTTAAATCTAATTTGACATGTTATTTTTTATAAATTTATAAAAGACCCATCAGCTCCAAGATGAGCATGGAAGAAGTTACACATCCTCTACTAGACTGTAAAATATGTCTCTCGACACAATAAATTGAGAATCAACAATACAAATTATAGAATTACCATTCTCTAAATAACTTAAAAAATAACTAAAAATGTAATAAATATGATATGTGAAAGCGAGTTAACACTTGGAAAACTCCCAAAACCTTGTCACAAAATTATGAGTCATATAGATACAGCACCAAATTCAGCCAAATTACACATGTAAGAAATAATAGTAAAGGTCTCATAGTCCAGACTCCAAACTTTTGTTTTAAGGTTACATAAAAATCTATTTTTCACATGAACCGCCCAATTTTTTGCCGTTGCAGGCAGGAAACTCATAGAACTATGAACCATAAAGTGGCATCACCAAATTCAGCCAAACTAAAGTCACAGGAATAATAAAGTTGGTTTGAACTCATAATACATTAACACTGAACAGGAAAAACAATAGAGGTCTTATAATCCAAACTAGTTTGAAGTTTGAACTCAAGGGTCATGGCACTATGGGGACTCCCAAGCATAAAGAGATTGAAGAACAAATCTGGAATCCCATCCCGCATACCTACAGCTGCACCACAACTAAACTTACTCGATAAAAATCATTAAAACAGTACAACTCCTTTCAAATAAAAAAAGAAATGAGACTTGAATTGAAGGTTCCATACAAATCATCATTAGAACCCATTCCAAATAAGAGGGGCGACAAAGAAGTTTCAGTTACGAGGTCGGAGTTGGAGTTGTCTATGCAGTTGTCTAGGATTGACATTTCATTTTTAAGAAAGATGTACCAGAGACCACACGCGAGGTGGGTTTCTGTGAGAAACCCCTCCCCAAACCAAAACCACATTAGAAGTCTGTTTTTGGTGTCCATTCCTGTTTTTGAATGGGGAACCTATTTCTCAAGAAACAGTCACAGTTTCTGCCGGCTATTTCTAGCCTATAAGAAACTACCAACAGAAAAGGCTTTAATCCAAGTTTTTATTATTAAATTTTGAATTATACCACCATTTTCATTTGATTATGCATGTGACTAATTCATGGGCATGGGAACGAAATTGAAGTGAGTTTTCCTGCATTCATCAGATTAGGAGAGTTCACTTAACTTACAAAAGTCTAAAGAGTTCACCTAACTTTACAAAAGGTTGAAAATTTTGCATGTGTTTACTTAAATCTTCGCCTTGTATCAAGATAACAGGCAGGCTATTTTGTTGCACCCATTAGAATGTGGGATTACGACAGTTTTAGGGATGATGGTGGTAATAAGCTGCCTTCAGAGGTATTGCATTGCAGGCAAATGCAGAATAAAAGGTTAACATTAATGATCTTGGTCAAGAAAGTGTATGTGCATTTTTTACTTATAAAAGAATAAATGGAATTTGAATATTTTTTTATTTTAACATTGATATTTTTGGAATTTGAATATTATTTTATTTTAACATTGATTTCTTTTTGTTAGTGTCACCTAACAAACAGAACTGTAAGAAACCAATCCATTAATGGAATTTGGACATTTTTAACATTGGTTGAATTTTTATTTTCAAATTAAACAGACAATATTTTTTTTATATGAACAATGTTGCAAATAATGTGTTATTAATATAAATCGTATTATTGAAAATTGTTTTTTTAATTTAGTATTTCTTTTTACTATGAAGGTAAACTCATTTCTAGATTTTACAGAAATATAAAATTTAGAGAAATTGAATTTGAGGGAAAAGAATACTACTCTTTCACACAACCACTCAATTAAATTCAATTAACATGACCAATATATTATTCACACTTTGGATGATTTGCATTCTTAAACTATTAATAAAATTTTTAATCATATTTGCATCTATACGGAAGAAAACATTTCTTACTATTGTGTCTTGTTCTAAACTCGATATAACACAGACTTCGAAATTGGAGCCCAAGGAGACATTCTCACCCTCCTTGTTTACACTCTAGAGGGGAACCTGTGTGACTTTCTCATCCTGAACCTGTTGATGGGTTGAAATGACCAGGGTCAATAATAAGGATTCTCTTCGATAAGGCGGCCCAATTAGACTTCATACTGTTTGTAGTAGGGTACTCATCTGTCTTGTTCTAAACTCGATATAACACAGACTTCGAAATTGGAGCCCAAGGAGACATTCTCACCCTCCTTGTTTACACTCTAGAGGGGAACCTGTGTGACTTTCTCATCCTAAACCTGTTGATGGGTTGAAATGACCAGGGTCAATAATAAGGATTCTCTTCGATAAGAAGGCCCAATTAGACTTCATACTGTTTGCAGTAGGGAACTCATCTGGATTCTGGCTAGACAACTATTTTTTGCTATCGAAGACCCAATTAGACTTCATACTGTTTGTAGTAGGGAACTCATCTGGATTCTGGCTAGACAACTATTTTTTGTTGGTTTTCATTGGTTGTGGCCTGGTCCATTGTTTAAGTTTTATAATTAAGGAGCGAAATGCAAGCTAATCTAACCTAAATGCAGTTCTTAATTAAACTAACCAATCTCACCTGGGAGCGAGACTAAAAGGGTGAGCAGTGAAATAACAATTAGACAACCACATTCCAGTTAGCTGTTCGAAGAAGTAGATAAACAATCGACAGAATGAAAGCATAAATAATAGAATAGTCTTGCTATTTAAATATCATTCTCATTTCACTACCCATGGGAAGCAAACGAACAGAAATAACAATGAAATAAGAAATGGGAAGCAAACGAACAGAAATAACAATAAAATAAGAAGCAGAGCTGTAGGAATAGTCCATTAAAAAATCTGAAACATTCTTACTTCATATTAGCACATAAAAGAACATGAAACAGTGCAATACATTCATCCACATGACATAAGTATTCCTGTGCAAAAGCTAATCCAAGGCTTCTCCTCCTTCACAGTTTAGCAATTCTCCTCCTTCACAGTTTAGCAATTGCACATTGAAAAAATTCAAGAGCAAAAGCCCTAAATGGTGGACCGGGTTGTGACAGGTAAAATCTCAAACCAGTTAACAGTAGCCAGACTAGAATCCAGACGGGTTTCCTATTTAAACGGTTCGAAAGCTAATGGGGGGCTTTCACTGAAGAGAAACCCTGCTATCGGTGCAAAGACATCTCCAGGCATCAACAGTAACACAACCCAATTTGGAGTTGGAGCCAAAGAAAAAATGTAATAAAAGCTTTTGAATTCGGAACCAAAGGAGACATGCTAGCTTTCCCAATTTAGGAGGGAACCTGTATGACTGCCCTCTAGTTGCATGATTCATTGTGTTATCTTAGATCATTATTGATTAATAACTAGCACAAACTCATCTAAACCAGGGATGTATCTCCAGCCAGGTTGTATATCTTGAAATCCAATATTTAATATATTGGATCAAGGGATGTATCTCCAGCCAGGTTGTATATCTTGAAATCCAATATTTAATATATTGGATCAATGCATTGTATACATAAAAGCACTTGGTAGAATAATATATAGGATCAATGCATTGTATACCTAAAAGCACTTAGTACAATGAAAATGGAATACACCTATAAACCTATTATCCTATCAGTCCTTGCAAATAGGGTCACGATTGGTCAGATTGTTAGGACGCCCATATATCAATAGATGAAGACTAAGGAAGAGCAGGAATGGTGGCTACACTAAAATATGAAGTTGAATTTAGATCATCTTTACTGCAACTAGTTCAAATGGCCACTAATTCAAAAATACCAATTCTAGAAAACAAGAAGTAATAATCCATTCTATTGCAATAAACCACCAATCATTTTCATTTTCTGCTTTTAAGTTAAGGAACTACACCAAATTTCCTAACTCTCACTATTACACTGTTTTTCAGTAAAATCTCCTCAACAGTAATGACAATAACAAAACTAAATAACAGACAGACAGATAAATTCACACATTTGATCAAAACAGATAATTTGACATGCAAAGATTTCAATATACCCACCTCATCACATTGACCCGCAGGTGCGCTCTGAGTATCAGAAACAGGTCGTGCATCTGACCCAAGTCCGCGGCGTTTCCATGGGAATAAAGCAAAGTGAAACGAGCATATGGATGGCGCAAATACATGGCAACTATTCGGTTTCCTTCCTTGGTGTCCACCAACTGAACATCCATGTATTTATCACGGGGAACATTCGTCATGTACAAACTACCCCCATCTCTACACAGCTTATAACTCGGTGGGTCTGGAGGGAAAAACGCAAATTTTGCAGCCACACTGGAAGTAACATTGCCCATAATAGGCAACCAGCTCAGGTTCGATTCTCAGCGCATACCTTTATAGGCTTTATCTCAGAATACCTGAATCGTGACATATCCCAGAAGTTCGATACCGTTCCAGGCAAAAATTGGACGGTCTAGGCCTCTTTTATGCAAAATAAATTCTCTACCCAAATGGATTTTACACCTCACAGCTTCAATTTCTCTACCCAATTGGATTTATCAGCTGTAATTCGTCGCAAAGGCCATATCTAATAGCTAGATTGTTCTGTGAGAACGCGGAATCAGGTGCAATACTTGGCATCTGGACGAATGATCAATTTCCATGTCTTCATGTGAGGCTGATTTTAATTCCCGAAAAGAAATAGTAATAATGATCTTGCCCGGGCTACTCTCTCTGCCACACACACTCGTTCCCGGCAAGAGGACATGGCTGTCACCGGAGACAAATGAAATAATTCATGTCTGACGTGTAATGAACAGCTCAGCGTAATAAGCGCTACTCGTCAACCAATCCACAGTTGACACGTAATATAACTCTACTTAGCTACCATTGAGCAGTGAACACGTAATTTATTCTCAGTGGCTCAGTATTTCAACTTTTGGCAATTTCAATACACCATGTTTTCAGCTATCAAGAAACATCTAGCTGCAAAGCATTCATTCCAGCACCAATGGATTTAATATAATTTAAAGCAAATACATCGCAATTTCTGAAAGAAATCGGATCGCTGGATTCTGGCAAAAATCGAAGAAAAAATTTAAATGTTTAACCATTTTAACTTATTCAAAATTATTTTGCCCCTCATAAAAATTGGCTAAAAGAACATTTATTGGGCTATTATTAAACACCTTGTTGCAAAGTAAAGTATTTATAGTCAAATGGATATAGCTTGGGTGGTTGGGAGGAATGAATGTTACCTTCCCCACCCAGGTTTTACTCTTATAAGTGACATGATGTTCTTGTGAAGCCATTTGTAATAAATGTGTGAATGATGCGCTGGCCATACCTTGATTCAGTTTGACTATTAGATGCTGGGATTTTCCATGGAGTAGCCCTCTAACAAATGGTAAACCACATTTTCAAAAAAAAATGTAAAGTATTTATAAAAAACATTTATTAGATTACTATTATTAAACACCTTGCTGCAAAGTAAAGTATTTATTGTAATTTGTGACAATTATTCTATTACCAATAATTATCTAACAGCAAAGCATTTATTATATTATATATTAAAATTATGATAAATGTTATTATAATTTAGGTGATATATATATAAATATAAAATGAATATTTAGAATTTATGATAAATGTATAGTGAAGATAGTTATCATTAATTGATATTCTTAAACGTAAATTGATTAGTTAAGTTTCTTGTTTTTCCAAAAAGAAAGTAATATTTTTATTAAATATCAATGTAAATTGATTAATTAAGTTATTAAAGAAACTCACTAACTCTTAAAAAAAAATTGTTATTAATATTATTAAAAAACAATTATGATTAACTAAAATACACATATAATATTAATACATAAAATTTATTTTTATTTTAATTAGTTAAAAAATAAACAATTTATTGATATTATTATTATAATTTAATATTAACATTGGATTGGATTACAATTAAAAAAAATACAAATATATCATTTATAAATATTTATAAACCCGCTTGAATAAAAATATATTATTTATAAATCACTTGAATGTTTTTAAAACCTTTAAATTGATTTTAATATTTTCAACGTTCAACTTTATTGATTTCAACTTCAAACTTTGTTTTACACGAGATAGATATGAACCATCGGATTTCGATAATAACTAGTCTGAGAAGTACCAAAATGATCGTATTCAATTTGTCTCCCTGGACAACTTTTATTTTTTATATGGGTACTTATCATGTCATGCTTCGAGGGCCCTTTGTCTCACTTATGTAAAATAAATTATGATTTTATAATGTAAGATAAATAAATTAATAATATAAAATTTTAAAAGATAGAAATAAAATATTTTTTTTTAATATTTGATTTATTTTAATAAAAAATAAGTTTGGTTGTTTTTCAAAAATATGAATAAAATGTTATTAAGATTAAAAAAATAGTATATTATAAATTTTTCAAAAAGGTTTTTTTTTATAATTTTTTAATTAATTTATGATATTTTTTAGTAATTTATTTATGATATTTTTTAGTAATTTAAATATGTTATATTTGGATCTTTTTATATCACAACTTTTTATTATTTTGTTTAAAATTAGATTAAAAAAGCTCATAAAAGTGGTTAGAATTGTAAAATGAGTTGTTGAGATTGCATAATCTTAGTGCAATATTAGTATTTGATAATGCTTAATACATTTATGCATTCAAAAATGCATATTCAACAATGTCAAATTGCATTGTTTGAAAAAACTCAAATAATATAATATTTAGACTACATTTTCAACATCAAATTCCATCTATTACAACATATTTAGGTCCCCCCATATGGGGTGATCCACGCACAAGCACAAGAGTGGACGCGTGTGGACAAGGATGGCATGCAAAGCTATTAAGGTGGAGGAAGGAGATAGTACAATGTCCCAATCTGATTGGATTGTTGTGTGAAGGAAACTTGTATGACCTATAACAAGTATGATGGATTGGCGAGCTGAGGAATTATGGCAGCAAGGTGGTTCAATGGGAGAATGTGGTGAAGGCAAGAAAAGTATGGCCATTAGTGGCTAAATCGCATAATAGTTTAGGGTTGGATGCGAATCCAGTCATTTGGTTTGTTGTGTAAGTTTGTTATCTTAGTGTTTTATGCTCCTACTATGTAGTTTCAGAGCTTTGTCTTATGTTGTGTTTTTGTTGGTTCAAGTTTTGTTATGGGTTGTAGTATTGGGGGTTGTTGGTTTCAAACCCCTGCAGAGAGAAAGGTCCCATGTTCAACATCATGGATTTAACGATTCAAGGCTTAAACCTAGCATATCCATTGCTAATATCATGGCTCATTTGAAATATAGGAGGGGAGGTAGCTAAAGGGAAAAGAAAAGGCCCCAAACGAGGGTAATGTGTGAGGGTAAGGAAGCACAGGAATTGTTTAGATGTCATACCCCATCCAAAATTGCAAATGATATTGAGGGATGAGAATTGGATATAGATCAAGCAAGATGAAGATATAGAGGAAGAAATGGGAGTATGGGTCAGAGATGTGGGTTCTTCCAAGTCCAAACAGACAAAGTATTACCAAACTATGGCTTTATTCTAGAAAATGAAAACAATTCTTGGACATGCCTTGAAAACAACTTGGGAGGATCATAATGAGGTCTTGTTGCAGCTAGATGAAGCTTAAGAGGAAAGGAAGCAAACTAATATGAAGTTAAACCTATTTCTCAAGGCCACTACAAGTTTGAATACAAGACTGCTACAAGAAAATATGAGCTAGGCCCAAAAGCGCCCCATATTTTAATATGATGATGATGATACTAGAATTTTAATATATGATGCGGGTTCTTCCAGGTCTAAAAAGGCAAAGTATTACCAAACTGTGGATTTATTCTAGCAATAAAAACAATTCTTGGACATGCCTTGAAAACAACTTGGGAGGATCATAATGAGGTCTTGTTGTAGCTATATGAAGCTCATGAAGAAAGGAAGCAAATTAATATGAAGTTGAATTTGATTCTCAATGCCACCACGGGTTTGAATACAAGACTGCTCTAGGAAAATATGAGCTAGGCCCAAAAGTGCCCCACATTTTAATATATAATGATGATACTAGCATGTAGTTTGGACTTAGACTTTAACTCCCTTTTTACAAGGTACAATTATTCAGAAGATTTTCATAGTAGGGTAATTCTTTAGAGACATGCCAAGGATATATTCTTTTTTATGCATCTAAACTCTAAAATTAAATGGAGAAACCATGGCAATATTTTTTTTGTTAATGATTTGGTTTCCCTCGTGATGGGCCAAGTAGTCATGCCTATGTATAATCTATTTAAAATAATATAATCCTAACTTACTTAAAAAACATATTTAAGTCAAATTTGGTTTGTCAAATTCATTTTAATAATGACTCATTGGAAAGTGGTCAAATGATAACTGATTATCCTACTCCATTTCAATTTGTCTCAATTAACAACACCAACATTTTGTTATGGGTCCCTATGATGCTATGCTTTGCTTTGAGAGCTCATTTCTTGCTTTGAGGACCTTTTTCTATGTAATGTACTGTGAATTATTATAAGTTGTTATAAAATGTCATGTATTTTATGAATTGCAATAGAATATAATGGCATTAAATTAAAATGAACTAAAAAATAAAATTGGTATATATATAATTTGTTTGGAAGCTAAGTATTATTGTTACTCAACTTTACATGTCATGGTACCATCAAAACTAATTAGTATATTAATGTTATAAAGTATCATGTATTTTATATAAGTTGCGATAGAATATAATGACAATAAATTAAACTAGAGAAAATTTAAATTTGGTATCATAAAATCTAAAAGAATATATATATATTTATTTATTTATTTATTTGGTTTTGCATCAATACTTAAAGTTTGTTTTGAAGCTAAGTATCATTGTAACTCAACTTTACATGTCATACTACCACCAAAACTAATTAAATTATTAGTGGAATTAATTAGTGATTATGTTATTTCACATAGTTTGGTATAAATAATGAAACACCCATTTTAAGAAAACATAGGTTTGATTTCTCATTTCTTATTTTAGGAAAATGGTTGATAATTCATGTAGTTCGATAGCAATAACCTCTAAATTGGTGTTTAATGAGAGTATTATACTCAAAATGTTGCATTAAAACAAAATATAGATCTCCCACTTGGTTAGAACTAGTACATTTCATTTTAGCTTTATAAAATGGTGGAGTGATTCCACCTAATATATAAAACACAAATTGTTAAAAACAAAAAAATGGAGAATATAATAATTATAATATAATTTTAAGGTCACAACCAAGACATACACCAAATTGATGTATGAGACCCCTTTGTTTGTGGGACAAGGGACCTCGCCTGTACAACAATTTGACTACTAAATTTTATGGAGGTGCACATATGGCACCCCTCTTCGATTTTGAACCTATGACCTCTTAAGAGAAAACAAATGTTCTTAATAGTTTTAACCATTAGGCTAATGTACTCCATCTCTATTGATCCACTATTAATAACCATTTGAATGTGTAATGTTGTTATAGTTGATTTTAACACACATGGTAGATCACACATTTATGGCCTTCCTTGTCCCTTTGTAGACTCTTTGGACCCCATGGACTATTTTTGTACCTTTGATGTTTCCAAGATCATCCCTAAAAACACCTGTTATTTGTTGTACGCGATTTTTAATCCATTTCTCGCGTATATATGTAGATATTACCTTTAAACCCTCGTACATCATGATGTGTGCAAAAGGCCAAATATTTTTGGAGTTTTCCTTGATTTGGATCCGAGTCACTTGTCTCTTGGCCTTCCATATGCCTCGAGATCACTCGGATTTGACCTTCCATTACCCTATTCAAGCATTATATAAGGAACCCTTTGGATAAATTGAAAAGGGGGAATTGAAGAGTAAGAAAACTATAGTCCATTGTTGTCGTGACTTGCTTCTACTTGAGTTTGCATCCCTGTGTCCCTTGGAGCACCTTGTGTTCTTCCCAAGCTTGCCTTTGTTTGTGAGCTTGCTATCAAGAGATGGAGGATTGAGGTGGTGGAGGCCTAGGTGGAGGACTCAGTTTCTTTGGTTCATAGATGTGCCGACAGAGGTTGTCACTTATGTAATCTCTGATTTATTTAATAGATATATCCTTTCTTGTCCAATGATGTGCATTTAAATGAATATTGAATCCACAGATGCTTTTAATTGCTTATACATTATTGATTATATATGCTAGAGTAGGCCTAACACTATATCATATAGCATGCTTGTCTTGTTTGTTGTTGTTGAGAGAGCAAATTGTTAACACAAGCGGGATTGGAAAAATCTCAATGGGGATCTACATCAACCGTCCGGAATAAGCTATGTTTCGAGTTCCTTTAGTGTTAGATGTTGTATTTCTCTTGCATATTGGGAAGGGATTGATTTCTGCGGTCTCTCTATCTGTTGTGGTACACCCCAAGCCATAGAAAGTTTTCTCCGTAATAGAAATGGAGACCATATTGGACAGGTTCCTAGTTACTTTTCTTTGGGGATTTTTCGGCATTCAATGTACTTGAACTGCTCGGATTTCCCTGTTTCTAAGTCAGATATGGGGGCATGCTTGCTTAGTAGTGTCCTGTAGAAGTAAATTTTGTCTTAGCTTGTCTGTTTACCTTCTTTTTCTCTCTTTTCTTCCTGTACGCCGGTTTTGCTTTCACAGTCGCGTGTACACGCAGGTTTTCCTGGAAAAGTCACGTATGTACGTAGGTTTACTGAGAACAGTCATGTATGCCCTGATTTTTTTCTTTTTTGGGAAGATTAAGTGTTGATGGGTGAGTTTGGATGATTGTTGAGCCTTCTTTGATGCTTCTGGAGTCTGTTAACACCCTTGTTTCTGACCAGAGACTTCTTTTAGTTTTAATTTTTGAAAATGTTCTTGTCATTTCATTTTTGAGATTAGTGCATTAGGCCTCTTTTACCTTGGTGCTTTGCTTGGCTGTTGTTTGTGAGAGTTTGCAGAGTCTGAGGGTGGTAGAGTCATAGTTTTGTTTTTTATCTCTTTTAATTCAAAAATACCAAAACATTTTGCATTAGCATGGTACATGCATTAGGTTTGCTTGGTGAATATTAGTCAGATTGCCATATAGGAATGATTGCATATACATTTGAAGGAAAAAAATTTCACTTCACGTAGTAGCATGCCCTGTTTTTCATTCGACACAGTGCATTTGCATTGATTGTTACGTGTGAATTTTACTTCTTGTTGTGTCATAACATCATTAGTTGCATGACCATTTACCCTTTGAGTAATAAAGCCAATTAAAATCAACGCATAATAAAATGAATTACACTCTTTTATTTTCTAGGGTGCACCAACAAGACTAGGTTGTAGGGTCTTGGAATAGTTCATTGTGAGTCAATTCTCCAATACCACTAAACAAAACAATTAGGTGTTTGTCCAGGTGAGAGTGTGAAATTCCTTTATATAATTAGTGTTTCTCGGGATCCTCCTCGTACACGGGAGTTAAGCACGAGGCAGTGTGAGCGGTTATGATTGGGATGACCCTTGGTTGTAACTAGCATCGGAGATATTTCCAGGATTGTATTCGTATCTGGGGGCTCTTTTGAGAGTTTTGGACTTTGATACCCTGCCCATACGGTCAATCTCGCCTACGACTGTCCACTTGAGCATTGATTATATTGAGGTGACCTTAGTTTCCTTACCTAGGTTATCGAGGGGGTATTTGCAGAGGTTATTCTGCAGGTGTCCTGGCCAGGTAGGGGTCGGACAACACAGTCGCTATATGCGTTGAAGATGAGGGCCACTATAATTGGTTATGAACCTCTGCTTGTTGTGTATGGGAGTCTCAAGCCTCTCCTAAGCGAGACATACCTGCTTCATTCGGGAGGTCACATATCCTACCCTTGTTTGCTTGTGATTTGGCTTTACATTTGTAGGTGTATGCTCTATGCATGTTAGTTTTCCTAGGGTTTGCGTAATTAGATTGAGTCTTTTTTTTTGAGTCATTATGGATTTGGGTGCGGCACCCCGTTGTTCTCGTCGTTTAGTAGGACTTCTGTCTTCCATCTCTCCTCCTCCTTTGGGAGAGAGAAACAGACAGTCCGAGTGGACTACTCTTCACTTTGATTCACACACCATGGGAGATCATGAGGATGAGATTCCAAAGATGTCCTCTCCACCTCATGAGGTTGGGGAGGAAGATCCTACTAGCACATATGATCCTTCACACGAACAACCTTCACTATCTGGTTATGATCCCTCATTCACAGGTCGTTGGTATTGGTTTCCAGGCGACGAGACTCACTTTGGAGCCACAAGCACTAGTTATGTTAGACATGGCATGACTGATATCCTTGCACCCGATTCGGCACATCATGCTGAGTCAGAAGTTGATCCTAGCACTACGCCTGGGGGCACCCCCATTCCTTTCCATGTGGAGAGATTTGGGGGCACTAGTCACATTGCACCCTCCATCCCTATGGTGGAGGCAACTTCACAGGCTCATCCTAGACCTAGTGTTAGTAATCCTATGCGGATACCAGACCCGAGACAAGTGAACATTGGGAACACCACTTACATTCCTTCATATGTCCCTTCATCCTCGAACCCTGTTCCTTCAAATGCATTCTTAACAGCACATCCTCCCCCTGATTCACATGGGCCTTTGGGCTAGAATATTGCTACTAGTTATGTTCGTTCTATGACTTCTCACACAGTAGTATCTCAGAGTCAAGTACCTCCTATTGTGTCAGCAGGTCATATACCAGTTTCTGGATTGTCTCATGTTCCAGCTTATGGAGCTCCCCATATCCCTCACTATGGACCTTCTCATGGGACATCCCATGGAACACCTTATGGAGCTTATCATGGACATTCTTATGGACCGCAGTATGGACAAAACTATCAATCCTATGGGTACGGGTATCAACAACCCACTTACTCCCCTAATTATGGCTTTGTAGCACCGCATAATAAAGGTACCCCACATCATAATGATTCCATGCAGCCCTACATGGGTCAAATGGGAGGAGGTTATTATGACCAAGGCCATAGTATTTATAGCAATCAACCTTACATGAATCAAAACTATCAAGGAGCATGGAATCGATTGGCTCAACCTAGGCTCCCTTTCCCTGCAACTTTGAACTTACCTGACTTGTCGAGATTGATGAACGATCCTGTGTCTCATAACCCGGCATGGTCGACTGTCCCTAACAAGCTTCCTTCGGACATTCCCAAGTTCGAAGGTAAGGCTGGTGAAGATCCTGGTGAGCATGTCACCAATTTCCACCTTTGGTGCTCTTCCAATTCCTTACATGATGATTCCATTTGTTTGAGGCTATTTTAACACACCCTAATGGGTCCTGCGACAAAACGGTATATAGAGTTACCAGGGGGGATTATGTTACATTTGAAGATCTTGCATTGACTTTCCTTAATCATTTCCAGCTACCCGTACGTTGCGACATCGATACTGAACTCTTGTCGACCTTCAGGCAAGATAAAGCCACACACATCTCAGATCATATTCAAGAGTGGCGTAGATAGAAACGGTTGATCAAAGCTTTTATACCACCAGAGTTTCTTCTTGAGTGGTTCCTCAAATCATTATTACCTTATATAGCGAAGGATGTTTCTACATCCGGAGTTCAAAATGAGGAACAAGCTATTTTTAGGGCACAAGAGTTGGATTTGATCTATGCTCAATCTGGAATTTTGTATGAGATCATACCTAATGCTTCTAGATCCAATTTCGACCCCAAGGTCAAGCCTGCGCCACATGTCGATGGTATTGTGGGCTCTACAAGTACCAAACCTGCGGACTCGGTTGTGAAACAAGTGAGCCAATTGTCAATTAACCAGTCTGCGTCGAGACAAGGTTCGACTTTGTCTCAACCTACCCAATTGGCGAGTGTACTTTTCATGCAATCGTCGGACCCAAAAGGAAACCAACAGCCTAGAAGAAATAAGAAATAAGGAAAAAATAATCATAAGGGTGGGAATAAGAACGAAAATGCTAATAATAATGACAAGAATACTCGTAATGCTGGGGGGACAAGTAGACTAAATGTAAGATGAATTTTCCTTGCAAGTTGTGTAAGGACGACCATCTCAATCATCTGTGCCCTTGTATGGAAGATGCCTTGAGGTCCATAGCATAGGGCCCATCTGTGTTGACTAATACATTACCCAATAACCAAAATATGAACTCAAGGACCATTAATCCTAATTGTGCATCTGGTGGAACTCAAAACCCACGGGATGTCGCTAGTGGTCATGGTTGTATCAACATGGTGCGTGCTACTAAGGTTGTGACTCATGCGAAAGACTATGGTTCGTCACATCCAGACCTTGGGAAAGAACTTTCTCCACCCAAGAGCCCTTTGTGAATCAAGAAGCCTGCAGATAAACCTGAAGCTCCACCTCGTATTCCTAAGGGAGTCTTAAAGCATTCGAGACACAATCATAATTCCTGAGCCGCCCATAATTATTCAATTGTCGAGGATTTGGGCTAGACTCCTTGTGCGATGTCCACGTTAGAAGTGCTTCAGACTTGTCCTCCGCAAAGGAAAGCCTTGTTGTCTGCTCTTGGAGTTAGTGATGATAGCTCTTCTTCCATTATCAAATTTGAAACCATGGGAGTATATCCTCGCTTTCCTTACTACATGTCTCTTTTGATTCATGTAGAGTGTCTTAACAACACCATCAAACGTACTGTCATTGATGAAGGCGTTGTTGCTTCCGTGATGTCTTTTTCTTGTTGGAAGGGCTTGGGTTCTCCCGAGTTGTCTCAATCCGCTGCTATGTTGACAGCTTTCGATGGTAGATCGTTTCGGCTGCACATAATTCTTCCTTCCTTAAAGGTCCAATTGAGAGGGAAGACCATCACGATCGAGGTCAAGGTGGCTGATGCGCCCCTTGACTACAATATTTTGTTGGGTCGGAATTGGATGTATAGTATGCAAGACGTAGCTTCTTCCCTCTTTTGAGTGATATGCTTTCCGTTGAATCGAAAGATTGTTACAATTGATTAAATGTCATTCCATAATCCAAGTGTTAATGCATCATCGGGAGCTTCTATCCCGATTATCAATCATTCTCAGCCGACAACTGGGAGTGTGGGCATAGGTATGTAACCTTCTCTTATGGAAACCTTTAGTTGTCCTGCGCCCATTCTTATGATTGGGTCTAGATTTGGTGGGGCTTCATCCTCATTGAATTCGATGTCTTTTCGCACTACACATGTGGAATATCCTTGGATTCTTCCTTCACCGAGTCCTTCGAATGTACCCATTGAGACAGACGTGACATTGCCTTCAACGATGGTGGCTTATCAAACGAATCTTGATTAGGTTGCAGAGCCTAGTCCTTCCTCTTCGCGGACGGAGGAGGAGGACTCGTATATGCTGCTTGACTCGTATATGCTGCTTGCATGGGCAGTAGAGTCATCTCACTCACATGATTTCCTCGATGATGTTTTTTTGTCGGATGAAGCTATTCTTGAGGCCATGTCGAGGTTTGAGCAACCTTGGGAAGAGTTGCATCATCGATCATATTTTCTTCCTAAGCTTGATCGTATGGAGTGTGATGACTTTAGGGAGATTCTTAGTGAGAAGATTGGTAGCCCCGTGGTTCCATTAAGCTCTCTTGGTCAGATGGATGATGGAAACATGGCTAATTTATCAAGAAAATTGACATTCCTTCGTTAGAATTACCTGGTGATCGGATTTGTCGGTCGACTTTAAATATTTCTGAACGAGGGCTAATCGAGCATTTCATTGGCCTCTGGCCTTCTCCAAAGGCCATTGATGGTTGGGTGCAGAGGAACTAGAGGCCCTTAGTTTTTGATGGCATCCAAAATCATTTTGTTGGAAGAGGGTATTATGTTTTTTGTTTTTGACTCTGCAGAGGACCGTGACCTTATCTTTTGAAATGGTCCATACTTCATGGGTCCTCAGGGTCTCTACTTGAACAAGTGGACCCCTGATTTTGATCCCACTCAGGATGTTCTGTCTGTTGGCCCAGTCTGGGTAAGGCTCCCGCATCTCCCTCTTCACTGCTAGAACTTAGAATCCCTTGAAACCATTGGGAACAATTTGGGTAAATATATTGACAGGGATGAGAGGAAAGATCAATTTTCATGTGCAAGGATATGTGTAGAAGTCGATTTGAAGACAAGCCTTCCTGAGGCAATCAATTTAATAGTTGCAGAGTGGTCTCATATCTAGGAGTTGGAATATGAAAAAATTTCCTTTAAATGCATATTCTTCCATGGTTACAGCCATTTTGGCCGAAACTGTAAGAAAAAATCTGAAGAAGAAATTGAAATTGAGAAAGCAGACTAATGGACCCAAGTCTAGAAATCAGGAACTTCCAATAAGGGCCCTAGAAAGAAAGGTAAAGAAGGTAAATCAGTGATTGGTGACACTACTATGGGGAAGAATTCATCTATTCCTCAGGATGTTGATAGCTCCAAATCTCCTTCCAATCACTTTGATGTCCTTAGTTCTTCTGAATCCCTTGAAGAAGGGGAAATGCATCAATCGGATGGGAATGAGATGGATTCTGTTGTAAACAAAGTAACTCCAGATCAAGTTGGTCCATCTTTAGCAAATCCTCTTTGGGCTAGAGCTCCTTCCCTTATCTCTCTTATTGGTTTTAGCTCTCCCTCTTCTTATGTAGATATTACTCGTAAGAAGTCAACTGAAATCTCTAGATCTTCTGATGAAGATTCCTTTGAGCAAGTCTCCAAAAAGGCTGGCAAGAAGTCTAGGAAGGAGGTCTAGGAAGAAGAGGCAAAGAGGCTAAAGACACAAGGTAGCCAGTCCACCATTGAAATGTCTTATGGGAGGAATAAGAGAACTAGGCCTCCTAAGGGAGTAATTACTCCCTCTCCCTTGAGCAAGTAACGCGGATTGTCTCTTGGAACTACAGGGGATTGGGGAACCCATTCAAAGCTGAAGTAGTCAAAGAACTCATGAGAATGCCCCCTTCTGAAATTCTCTTGCTTCAAGAGACTAAGATTGAGGAGGAAGCTCTCCTTCTCCTAAGTAAAAATAAATGGAAACTGACCGCTAAAAAATATGTCAATGCTAGAGGCTCCTGTGGGGGATTAGAAACCCTATGGTGTGAAGAGAGGTTTCAGTTAAAAAAGTGGGTTTCCACCCAGCATTGGATTTTTTTAGAGCTCTACCATTTTTCCAATAAGACCTCTTTCTCCCTCTTTAATATTTATGTTCCAGTTAATTAATTTGAAAAAAACGATTGCTGGAATTCGTTAGCAGACTTCCTAGTGTCCAACGCTCCTGTAAATATCATATTAGTAGGTGATCTTAACATTTGTCTAGCCCCAAATGAAAAAAAGGAGGTCTATGAGGTAAGGATTTTATGCATGATACGGTTGAGGAGTTGATACAAGATTGGGATTTAATGTACTTTAAACCCAAGCTTGGGCGTTATACATGGTCAAATCACAGAGTTGGTGCTGCAAGCATCTCTGCCAGGATTGATCGATTCCCTGTTCACAACACTTTGATTGATGGGATAACCATTATTTCAACTAAAATTTTACCCAAGCTCTCGTCCGATCACTATCCAATTTCTTTGCAATTTGAAAAAGAAGAGGAACTTGGGCCAATTCTGTTTAGGTTCAGCCCCCTCTGGATCGAAAGAGATGGTTTTATGGACGTTGTAACTCAAGCTTGGTCACAATACGTAGTTGGATCTCCTAATTTTGTCCAGGAACAGAAATTGAATAAAACCAAGCTCGCGTTGAAGGTGTGGGTCAAACTCCTATTTCCTCTCCTACGACCATCAGAAAAGAAAGAATGTCAGAGTTATATGCACTTCAATTTGGCATGGAAGATAGAGATATTTCCAAATCCCATTTAGCTCTAGAACAACTTACCCAGTTTAACTCCTCTCTATCATTCAGACATGAAGAGGAACATCTCATTCTAAAGTCTCATTGCCTCTGGCTAAAGGCGGTGGATAAGAAAACAACTTACTTCCATTGTCAATGTCGTGTTAGATTATCTCGAAATCATATTTCAGAAATCTCCACTGGAGAGGGGGTCTCCATTAAAGGTCAAGCTCTCCTTAAACTATCTACTAGTAAGCATTTTCAACTTTTATTTCAGGATGGTGGACTCATTGATGAGGAGGTGTCTTCTGAATATTTGGATAATGTTCTGTCCCTTTTTAGTGCCGAGGACAACTTTGTTTTGATGAAACCATTCTCTGAAAAGGAAATTATTGATGTCATATGTGATATGGAGTCGGATAAAGCTCCTCGGCCAGATGGATTTTCTTTTCATTTTTATAAAGTATGCTGTCCCATCATCAAAACTGATTTGGTCCGTATGGTGACTACATTCCAAAAAAAAAGCAAAATTGGGAGGGTGTACAAACTCTACATTTCTCGCCCTTATCCCCAAGGAAGTCAACCCTTCTTCCTTCGACAGGTTCCACCCTATTTCGCTGTGTAATGATTCTTATAATATCCTTGCCAAAATTCTAGCCAATAGATTTAAGATTTTTCTAAGTTAGCTGATCTCTCCTCTCCAGGGGGGATTTGTTAAAGGCATAAATTTAGTGGATAATGTAGTCCAAGTTCAAGAAGCTCTTCATTCAAGATTCCAAAGGAAGGAGAAATGTATGTTAATTAAGTTGGATATGAAGAACGCTTTTGATTGGGTAAAGCTTCCCTTCCTTTATGATGTCCTGCTTTCTTTTGGTTTTTGCTTCGAGTTTGTTAACTTGATCAAAGCATGCATAGATGGGCCTTGGATAGCACCTCTAGTTAATGGAATACCTACTGTCTTTTTCAAGGCTTCCAGAGGTCTTCGCCAAGGTTGTTTGATGTCCCCCTTCCTTTATATCTTTATGGCTGAAACTCTTAGTAGAAAAATCATAGTTAAAAAGGAAGCTGGTTACATCCCAGGAATAAAAATTACTAGGGGTGTGGACCCAATTAACCACACTCTTTTCACAGATGATTCTCTTCTCCTTGGAGGGGCCTCTAAAGATTGCTTGAGAATTTAATGACATCCTTCAAAAATTCTACCAAATTTCAGGAGCATTGATTAACAAAAACAAAAGTGTTGTTTATGGATGAATGTAGAACATTCAACAATTCTTTGAATAACAGATTACTTGGGCTTCCATGCCTTTGTCAAGTGGGAAAAGTCTAAGTATTTGGGGCTTCCCTTAACTATGGGATCGTCCCCTCCCTCTCTCTAGCTAGATGTGTTGGCCAAGTTAAAAGAAAAAATCGCTTCTTGGGGTGGTCAATGGTTAACCAAGGTTGGGAAACTGATCTTGATTAAGGAAGTTCTCTCAACTTTTCCTATTTTCCATGCCTCTTTGATGCTTGCCCCAAAGAGTATTTCGGCTCAGATTTCAAAACTTATGCAATATTTTCTTTGGAACGAAGGTAAATATGGTCTAAGAAAGATGCATTTGGTAAGATGGGAAGTTCTTAAGAGATCTATTTTTGAAGGTGAATTACAAATTCGGGATCCTGGTCCGGCTAATATGGTGGTGAGTGGTAAACTGAGCTGGCAGCTATTCATGGACAAAAATCATCCAGTCAGTAAGCTTTTTTCAGATGAAATACCTAAAGGGAGGATCATTGAGAAATATTACTTCTGCAAACATTTCAACTGGCACTGCTCTCTGGAACTCTTGCAGAAAAGGATTTGATTTTTTTAATCAACATCTTTTTAGAATCCCTGGCAATGGGAAGAGAACCCTTCTCTAGGAGGATAAAATCTATGGGAAACCTCCTCTTTCTTCCATAATTCTGTTAACAGAGATTATGAATTGGGAAACAAATAAAGGTTTGATCTGATTGACTGATATCTACACTTGGGACCATGTTGGAAATTGGGCTGGTTGGTCTCTCCCGGATCTTCCTGCTCACCTTCATCCCCAAATTTTTTTGTTGTTTTCTTCTCTTACTGGTCTCACTCCTCTCCAAACCTCCCATAAAGATAGTTGGGGTTGGGGTTTTGTTGGATTCTACTATTTATCCAAAGGTTCTACTGCCATTCAGGCTCCCCATTGTTCAAGCTTCTCATCAGCAATCTGGAAATCGGTCTATTGAAGGTTAACTTCTTTTCTTGGCTGGTTTTGAATAAATAGATTTTGGCAGGCGATTTCCTCATAAAATGTGGCTTCAATGGCCTATTTCGCTATTGTTTATGCAAATATGCCTTGGAGATGGTCAATCACCTTCTTGTTGACTGCACATTCTCCAAAATGGTTTGGGCCATGGTTCTGTAAGATGTTTTATGTTTGTTTCCTTCTCAAAATTCTGTAATGGAATTTTATTCAGCTTGGCATGACAGTCGACCAACGAAATCACACTCTATAATTCTGCATCAAAACAAGCATTTGAATTGAAATTCATGTGGTGGGAAATATGGCTAGCCAGAAATAGCTGTATCTTCAACGAACAGAGCCCGATCCCCTAGATCGTGGATTTTACATCTAAATTGTGGTTTGCTGAATCTATTGGCCAATCGTTGTCCTCTCTTCCAACTTCAATTTGGATGGGCTCTTGTCCTCAATATCTTGGTAATAAATTGATTAGTGCCAAGCTTGTTGATCCCCCTTCATGGAGGTTTCGTGGGAATCAAGAATCATTTAAAAAAAATTGGCTAAATTTCGCTACAGCAGCAATTTTCTTTGACGGTGCTTCCAAGGGGAATCCTGGGGCCTTTGGAGCTGGGGGCTTGGTTTTCTCTCCTGACAGAATGACCAATTTCAGTTTTAACTGGGGTCTTGGATCCATGTCAAATAATCAAGCTAGAAGCTACAACCTCCTTATGGAGACCCAATTTTCTAAGGAGAAAGGTTTCAATCCCGTTCAAATCTTTGGTGATTCTGAGATGCTGATAAAAGCTTTAAATTCAGCTGACAGCTTCAATAATTTTTCCTTGGACAGTATTATACAGAGAATTAGGATAATAATGAAAGAATTTGTCATGACTGAATCTTTCCATATTCTCCAGGACTTAAACTATCTTACAAACTCCCTGGCTAACAAAGCATGTCTTCTTCCTCAAGGATTTCTTAGCATCAATGGGGAATCCATTTATTTCCATCCTATTCCGTAAGCGTGCTACATACAACTATAATTTGTTTTTTATGGGTGTTCCTCCCTCTTTGTTAGGATTAGTGCAGTATTTGTTTCTTTTGAAATATGTAATTAGGTTGATTGGTATTTTCCAAAAAAAGACCAGCATCCTTCCATAAAAAAAAATTATCTGTTTGTGTTAAAAAAAATATCTTATTTTGAAATTAGCATAACTTTTGACCAAAAGGACTGATTTAGGTAATTCAAAAGCCATTGGAAAGATTGAACTTAGGATAATATGTCAAAAAATCATATTATTAATTTTTTTATTATATTATTTTCAATATATTGAGGTTGGAATTTGATGGATTTGGTTGGACCTCAGTTAAGAAAAATGGAAAAGATGAAAATACCTACAATTTAGTGGATACGAAGATAAAGAGGAAATAAATTCCATGGAATGGTTGAGGGTGATAAAGGAAAATATTTGAGTCCTTTTGAGGGTAGATTATTATCTCCAAGGTGAATCTTGGGAGTGGTGGAAGAGTATTGATAAAAATACCCAACTAAATGCCACATGGGATCAATTATTGGAAGAACTCTTCTGAAAGATATCCAAGGACTCAAAATCGGAAGATATGAATAAAAATCAAGATTAATTGAAATAAGCAAAAGAGGAACTCAAGAATAAGATTAGGATTTGTCTAAGATACATGCCCTTAATGAATCACATAGTAACAAGGTTCATAAATGAAAAAAGGAAAAGAATGGGAAAGGAAAATAGGAAAATGATGAGTTGGGGGAAGAATCGAAAAAGAAGGATGAAGAAATGTGTATATTGAGAAATCATAATAAAAATCTATTGGATGAGGTCAAAACATTGAAAGAAGAAAATAAGCATGGTCAAAATAAAGAAAAATAAGAATCTTGGATGAAGAGACTACCAAAGTCTTGAAGAGAAGATTTGCAAGAAGCTCTAAATGTAGATGGAATAAAAGAATAAATGAAATCCAAAATTGAAGGACATAAAAAATTGATGAATGGAATCACATTATAGCTTCAAAGGAGAATAAATATGAGATTCTAGAAGGACACCAAAAAATACTTGAAGAAGTTGAGCTCCAACTTGAAGGTGTACATGTCAAATATGAGGGTATTATATCAAAGGAAAGAGTAATCAAAGACCAATAACAAATGTTAAAGGATGTTTTTGTCTCTAAAAATATCATACCACAATTTTTTTATTATTTTGTTTAAAATTAGGTCAAAAAGCTCATAAGAGTTGTTATAATTGTAATATGAGTTGTTGAGATTGCACAATCCTAGTGCGGTATAAGTATTTGAGGATGCCTAATCCATTTGTGCATTAAAAAATGCATATTTAACAATATAAATTTACATAGTCCGAAAAACTCAAATCATATAACATTTAGACTACATTTTCAATATCCAATTCCATCTATTTTAACATATGTAGGTCCCCACAAATGGGATGATATACGCACATGCACCAGAGTGGATGCGTGTAAGAAAGGATGTTATGCAAAGCTATTACGGTGGAGGAAGGAGATAGTACATTGTCCCAACTGATCGGATCATTGTGTGACCTATAACAAGCAGATGGATTGGCGAGCTAAGGAATTATGGCAGCACAAGGTGGTTTGATGGGAGAATGTGGTGAAGGAAAGAAACATATGACAATTAGTGGTTGAACCCCATAAAATTTTATGGGTGGAGGCGAATGTGGTGATTTGGTTTGTTGTGTATTTTTTTTTTATCTTAATGTTTTATGCTCCTACTCTACGGTTTTCGGAGCTTTGTCTTGTGTTGTGGCTTTGTTGGTTCAATTTTTGTTATGGGATGTAGTATCTAGGGTCGTTGGTTTCAAACCAATACATAGAGAAAACTCCCATGTTCAACATCATGGATTTGATGAATCAAGGTTGAAACCTGGCATATCCATTGCTAATATCATGGCTCATTTAAAATAGAGGAGGGGAGGTAGTTAAAGGGAAAAGAAGAGGCCCAAAACGAGGCAATGCGTGAGGAAAATGATGCACAAGATTGTTCAGATGTCATACCCCAGCCAAAATTGCAAATGATATTGAGGGATGGGCATTGGATATAGATCAAGCAAAAATACAAGAGACATGAAGATATAGAGGAAGAAATGGGAGTATTGGTCAGAGATGCGGGTTCTTCTTAGTCCAAAGAGACAAAGTATTACCAAACTATGGCTTTATTCTAGAAAATGAAAACAATTCTTGGACATGCCTTGAAAACAACTTGGGAGGATCATAATGAGGTCTTGTTGCAGCTAGATGAAGCTCAAGAGGAAAGGAAGCAAACTAATATGAAGTTGAATCTAATTCTCAAGGCCACCACGAGTTTGAATACAAAACCGCTACAATAAAATATGAGCTAGGCCCAAAAGTGCCCCATATTTTAATATGATGATGATGATACTAGCATTTTAATATATGATGCGGGTTCTTCCAAGTATAAAGAGACAAAGTATTACCAAACTATGGATTTATTCTAGAAAAATGAAAACAATTCTTGGACATGCCTTGAAAACAACTTGGGAGGATCATAATGAGGTCTTGTTGTAGCTATATGAAGCTCATGAAGAAAGGAAGCAAATTAATATGAAGTTGAACTTGATTCTCAAGGCCACCATGGGGTTGAATACAACAATGCTCCAAGAAAATATGAGCCAAACCCAAAAGTGCCACACATTTTAATATATGATGATGATACTAGCATTTAGTTTGGACTTGGACTTTATCGCCCTTTTTACAAGCTACAATTATTCACAAGATTTTCATAGTAGGGTAATTCTTCACATACATTTCAAGGATATATTCTTTTTTATGCATCTAAACCTAAAATTAAATGGAGAAACCATGCCAATATTTTTTTGTTACTGGTTTGGTTTCCCTAGTGGTAGGCCAACTAGTCATGCTTATGTATAATCTATTTAAAATAATATAATCCTAGCTTGCTTAAAAAAACATATTTAAGTCAAATTTGGTTTGTCAAATTCATTTTAATAATGACTCATTGGAAAATGGTCAAATGATGACTGATTATCCTACTCCATTTCAATTTTTCTCAATTAACAACAGTCACATTTTGTTATGGGTCCCTGGGATGCCATGCTTTGCTTTGAGAGCTCATTTCATGCTTTGATGACATTTTTCTCTGTAATGTATTGTGAATCATTATAATTTGATATTAAGTGTCATGTATTTTTATTAATTGTAATATAATATAAAGGAATTAAATTAAAACGAGCTAAAAAATAAAATTAATGTATATATATATGGTTTTGTATTAATACTTAATTTGTTTTGAAGCTAAGTATCATTGTTACTCAACTTTACATGTGATGGTACCATTGAAACTAATTAATATATTAATGTTATAAAGTATCATGTATTTTAGGTTCGATGGAGTGGCACAATGACACCTTTGGTGGGGGTATATGTCCCGTGGTCCATTCCTAGGGAGCCTAGGCTACCTTTGATTCCCACTGTTGGAATAGCAGGGAATCGACTCAAGTTGAAAAAAGAAGTATAATGTATTTTATATAAGTTACGATAGAATATAATGGCTTTAAATTAAAATAGGGAAAAATTAAATTTGGTATCATAAAATTGAAAAGA
>LPNX010075782.1:62881-83904 GCA_001517045.1 Pseudotsuga menziesii
TATATTACTTCGCATAGTATATTATAAATAATGAAAAACCCATTTTAAGAAAACATAGGTTTGATTTCTCATTTCTTATTTTAGGAAAATGACTGATAATTCATGTAGTTTGATAGCATTAACCTCTAAATTGGTGTTTTATTGAGAGTATCATTCTCAAAATGTTGTATTAAAAGAAAATAGAGATATCCTACTTAGTTAGAACTAGTACATTGCATTTTAGCTTTATAAAATAGTGGAGTGATTCCACCTAATATATAAAACAAGAATTGTTTCAAAACAAAAAATTGGAGAATATAATAATAATAATAATCTAATTTTAAGGTCACAACCAATTTAGACACCAAATTGATGTATGAGACCCCTTTGTTTGTGGGACAAGGGACCCCGTTCGTGTAACGATTTGACTGCTAAAGCCTATGGAGGTGTACATAGCGTACCCCCTTTGAATTTGAACCTATGATATCCTAAAAAAAAACAAATGTTCTTTATAGTTTTAACCATTAGGCTAATGTACTCTATCTCTATTGATCCACTATTTATAAACCTTTGAATATCTAATGCACACCTCCACTCGTGGAAGGTTGCAATTTTAACAATCCTTTTAATCCACACCAACTTTCGAAAACATGTAAATGTTCTAAAGTTAATGCAACATAAGCACTTTGGCTAAATGCATTTTCTATTACGGTTTTCTAAAAGTCCAACCTCCTACTGATTCTTATTTAAAGTACAATTTAGTAGTTAACTTTCTAATAATTCCTATTTAATGTGCAATTTAATAGTAAAAATATTAATATAAAAATAAAATATCATACTAAATTTCATTGAATCCAAATTGATTTGTAAGTATGTGTTAAACCCTTTGATTAATGAAGATAAGACTGACTCTAAAAACCTGTCTTTCACATACACAAAGGCCTTATATCAATTGAAATTTGAACCTTAATTATTTGTAGAACAACATTTCATCCAATCCACTAAACCATAACCCAACAAATTATACTTCAACTCTCTTTTGAAAACACTTTAAATACTTAATGGTATTTGTAATTAATGCACTTTAAACCAAATTCAATATAAATAAATTATATATAGCAATCTACCGTGAGCATTACGAAGTAATATCAAAAGTGTTAATTAGAAATCCTTAATAGATATGGAAACCTCAAAACAAAGTCGAAGAATATAGACACGTGATTTTGGAAGGGAAACATTCCAAGTTTGTTTTGACTTTATAAGGAAGGATGGGTTGACTTTTTACACAAGGGGTTAAAATTACACTAATTACACTAAGGTTGTCTTTATTTACCACTAGATCATGGTTGATAGGGAAACTTTACCACCCATGAGTTGGGTTGGGTTGGTGATAAGTACTGAATATCATTTTCCTTTTTGTGTGGTCATAAATTTTTTTTTCAAGAAGATGAAATATTTTTTATTAATAAAGAGAATATTTTTAATTTAAATAGTATCTATTTACATATATTTATTTAAATTTAATATTTTATTTATTTAAGATGATTTTTTTTAGTTTTATGAAATAGTATAAGATAATATAACCGTATTAATATAGAAATAATCATTAATAACTTTATTTGTTATCACGCTATTAATAATAATTGTGTTTTTTTTTTCAATGTTATCATTTAAACTAATGATTACATGTAAGTATTGACTACATTGATGTAAAACCCATTCTTTTTTTGTTTAATAATACTAACATTTTTCATTTATCAATTTATTCTTTTTTCAATTAGGTAAATCGTAACTGGTTGAGATTCTCTGAGAGAGACCCGGGTTCAAATCCGGTTAATTGGAATCATAAATCCTAGTCTAGTGCTAACGAACCATAAGCCAACACCTGATGAGTTAGTATAGGCTTAGATGTCCAGAGGAAAACTAAGAATGGTGTCCCACTCAAGGTGGTCGCATATACTTCTAGCCTTATCGTCGTGGGCCAAATGTTTCATTGGATATTTGAACCTAGGTAAAGAGAGTATGAAACTTATCTGTTCACCATTCAAGCTCTTACCCCTCGACTAATTTTCATTTACAAACTATTAATCATGGAAGTTGAACTAGAAGGGAACCACTTCCTCCAATAAAACACATACCATACACTTAATCAACTATATAACCTTCCTAGATGAATTGTTGGTTCAAACCTCTTGAACCATGTGTACCATGCATGGAGTGTTGTTAGAACACCTAAGGTTATAGTGACAGTAGATTGAAATCAACCCCGTGACAAATGAGTACAAGCCTGGCCCAACTACTAACTCCCCTAATTACAAAAAGAAAAAATTATATAACCACTTATTTCATTTATGATTATATAAAATATATTTTCACATATAAATATCAAAGGTATCTTCCTTCCGATGAGACTATTTTTTTTAAATAGCAAACAAAAGTTGATTTGGGGTTTGAGATGATGTAGCTTGTGATATGACCCAAGGCGGGGGGGGGGGGGGGGGGGGGGTGCATATATGGTGTTAAATGTATACGATATGACCCCAATGGGGTATATATGGGGCTAAATGTATATTTAATAGGGTCATCCTAATGAATGGGCCTCATGTGCAATGAGTGGATATGCATATATGAAGGTAATGTTCTCGTTGTTGAGAGACATGTAAAATGATTATAAGAATGCCTTGGAGTAATTTGAGAAGGATATCCTATTATTTAAAGAGTTATTTTGTAACACATTTGTCTTATCTTCATTGGACTTGTGCTCCATGTTTACATTTTAGTACATGGATGTTATCTTAAGGATGTTGGATCATAACATTAGCTATCATGGTTTGGACACTTATGAAATGAATCATCTTGGAATTGTTTCGATAATTTTTTTAGGAAAGTTTCAAACAATGAAACTTAGAGGGACCTCAGAGGACATATCTAAATACATGTAGTATGAATTTCAAGTTCTGAGTCACTACAGGTGCAAATTTATACCTTGTGGAAGTTAGAGTTTTTTACTAATCTCAAACAAGTGTTATGGGTAAAGCTATTATACCTCAAGCTTGTGAAATCCAATTTGAGTGAGACCTATTGAATCATAAAGGACATGATATGTATCATTTGTGGTATGAATTTTAGGTCTTTATTCACTACAATATTGGAGTGATACCCAATTGAATTTAGGGTTTATGACTAGTCCAAAATTATTCTCAAATAGGTATTCTAGGTAAAACTATTATATCTAAAGATTTAAATATCCAAATTGAATGAGACCAATTACATAAAAAATAAAACAGACCATTGCATTTGTGGTATGAACTTGATCCAGATAATTAAACACGTGGCATGCCATACATTCTCTCTCTCCTGAAAGGGGAAAAATATCAAGTTTTGGGAAAGTTAACATAATTTTTCCTTGGAACATCAAAATTAGGCCAAACATGTGGCATTGCAAAGAAGACATATTAGGATACTACATGAATCAATTTTAGACTTAGAGGGGCCAAAATTTTAGACTTAGATTAGTTGGAATGTCGGACATAAAAATATTCTCCAAATCAGGGTTTTTAAAGGTATCTTATTTTGAAATTAGCATAATGTTTGGCCAGAAGGCTTGGTTTAGGTGATTCAAAAGCCATTGGAAAGAGTAAAATTAGGATAATATGTCAAAAAATCATATTATAATTTTTTTATATTATTTTCATTATATTGAGGTTGGAATTTGATGGATTTGGTTGGACCTCAATTAAGAAAAATGGAAAAGATGAAAATACCTACAATTTAGTGGATATGAAGATAAAGATGAAATAGAACCCATGGAATGGTTGAGGGTGATAAAGGAAAATATTTGAGTCCTTTTTAGGGTAGATTGTTATATCCAAGGTGAATCATGGGAGTGGTGGAAGAGTATTGATAAAAATACCCGATTAAATGCCACATGGGATCAAGTATTGGAAGAACTCTTTTGAAAGATATGGACCGAGGACTCAAAATTGGAAGATATGAATAAAAATAAAGATTAATTGAAATAATAAAAAGAGGAAATCAAGAATACGATTAGGATTTGTCTAAGATACATGCCTTTAATGAATCACATAGTAAAGAGGTTCATAAATTAAAAAAGGAAAAGAATGGGAAAGGAAAATAGGAAAATAATGAGTTGGGGAAGAATAAAAAAGGATGGATGAAGGAATGTACATATTGAGAAATCATGATAAAAATCTATTAGATGGGGTCGAAATATTAAAAGAAGAAAATAAGCACGGTCAAAATAAAGAAAAATAAGAATCTTGGATGAAGAGACTACCAACAGACTTGAAAAGAAAATTTACAAGAAGGTTGAAGAAGCTCTAAATGCAGATGGCATAAAAGAATAAATGAAATCCAAAATTGAAGGACATAAAAAATTGATGAATGCAATCACATTATAGCTTCAAAAGGAGAGGAAATAAGCTATTCTAGAAGGGCACCAAAAAATACTTGAAGAAGTTGAGCTCCAACTTGAAGGTGTACATGTCAATTATGAGGGTATTATATCAAAGGAAAGAGTAATCAAAGACCAAGAACAAATGATAGAGGATATTTTTGTCTCTAAAAATATCATACCACAATTTTGTTATTCTTTTGTTTGAAATTAGTTCAAAATCTCATAAGAGTTGTTAGAATTGTAATATGATTTGTTGCGATTGCACAATCCTAGTGAAATATAAGTATTTGAGGATTCCTAATCCATTTGTGCATTCAAAAGTGCATATTCAACAATATAAAATTGCATAGTCTGAAAACTAAAATCATATAAAATTTCGATTACAATTTCAATATCCAATTCCATCTATTTCAACATATTTAGTTCCCCATAGATGGGATGATCCATGCACATGCACTAGAGTGGATGCATGTGGGAAAGGATGGCATGCAAAGCTATTAGGGTGGAGGAAGGAGATAGTACATTGTCCCAATTGATCGGATCGTTGTGTGAAGGAAACGTGTGTGACCTATAATGAGCATGATGGATTGACGAGCTAAGGAATTATGGCGGTACAAGGTGGTTCAATGGGAGATTGTGGTGAAGGAAAGAAAATCATGACAATTAGTGGTTGAAACCAATAAAATTTTTAGGGGTGAAGGTGAATGTGGGGGTTTGGTTTGTTGTGTATTTTTGTTATCTTAATGTTTTATGCTCCTACTCTACGGTTTTTGAAGATTTGTCTTGTGTTGTGGCTTTGTTGGCTCAAGTTCTGTTATGGGATGTAGTATCGAGGGTTGTTGGTTTTAAACCAATACGTAGAGAAAAGTCCCATGTTCAACATCATGGATTTGATGAATCGAGGCTGAAACCTGGAATATCCATTGCTAATATCATGTGTCATTTCAAATAGAGGAGGGGAGGTAGCTAAATGGAAAATAAGAGGCCCAAAACTAGGGCAATGCATGAGGATAAGGAGTCGAGGATTTGTTCATATGTCATACCCCAACCAAAATTGAAAATGATATTGGGAGGGATTATAATTTGATATAGATTGAGTAGGAATACAATTGACATGAAGATAGAAAGGAATACATGAGAATATGGATTAGATATGCGGGTTCCTCCAGGTCTAAAGAGACAAAGTATTACCAAACTATGGCTTTATTCTAGCAAATCAAAACAATTCTTGGACATGCCTTGAAAACAACTTGGGAGGATCATAATGAGGTCTTGTGGCAGATATATGAGGCTCATTAATAAAGGAAGAAAATTCATATGAAGTTTAATCCAATTCTCAAGGCCACTATGGGTTTGAATATAACACTGCTCCAAGAAAATATGACCCATGCCCAAAAGTTCCACACATTTTAATATATGATGACGATACTAGCATTTGGTTTTGTTAAGATTCCATATGCCAAGCTAGATATCATTAGTATTCATTTCAATTTCACAATAATAACATATGTAGGATCATTGAAAGAAACACAATCACAAGATAGACACAAATTTATCCTAGGAAACCCTCCAGGTGAAGAAAACCAAACAAAAATTCCTCTATATAGATGTATCAAAAGTACAAAGATAAAAACCTAGATAGGTGCTCCTGCTCCTTGCATATATATATATCCTATACATTATACACAAGTATGTGTGTGTTTCAAATGAGGAACACACCTCCTCTATTTATACTCTATCTTCCACTTGAAATTTTCCCTAACAGGTTGGTCACAACAAACTTACTGGGTCAACTTCACTTAGGAAGACACAAAACAATATAATATTATATTCTAGAGGGTTCTATTGACCCGAATTACAATGAAGGTTATACCTCATGACTCTATGATCATAAAATACAATAGTAACATCCTGACGGAGGAATAAAACATCTCCAATAAGTTACAATAATAAAATACATTTAGAATATTCTTTGAAGTTACAATATTTCAACACTCCCCCTTAACGAGAAGGGTATTCTACCGACAACAACAATATCAACTGTAGGAGCAAGGAGAGAGAGAATATTCAACAACATCATGGCAATACGTCTATATGTCATCATAATTTTTCTTCAAACAATCATCAGTAACCGGAATGGTTACTGGAACATATTCAACATCTTCAGTACTAGAGCATAATATTCTACAACACTTAGTATTCATATTTGATATTCATCTTGAGCAACACTCAATCACTTGATCATCTGCAACAACACTTGATCTTTCGATAAAAAACATCATCATCAGTAACAACACTTGATTTTTCGATCAACAACATCATCATCAGTAGGAACATAACCTTCAACGCACATGATCCAATTGCAGGATGATCAACCCCTATCATTTTAGGAAATAAGTCTAAGGATAATCCAACTAGTAGTTGGCATGTTGTCGAACTTTGACAAAGTCTAGTACTTCGACTACTTCGACTACTTCGATGGGTTCAACATCAGTTTCAACAATTTCGAACATCGACACAATCGACCTTGAAAAACCTCGACAGGTTGCATGCTCGACATATAGGATCTTAGCATGCCTTGTCGGCACTGACGGCTATCGAACATCGACAGAAGGTCTTTGTGTTCCAGTTGTCTGTGACAGTTGAACTTCTGGACTGCTACAACTTTTTTTGTAACTGAACATAATGGGTAGTCACCCAAGCATCTAAACATTCTATATAAACATGCACATTATTGTAACAATCAACCAACCTTCATAGAGAAGAAGAAATAATAGAAATTGGTTCAAATTCTTGCATATTTTCTGTCAATATCGTGTGTTTCCTACATTACTTTCTCTTTTTCTATGCTTCCACCAGTACAATAGTGCTTGAATCATTCAGTCGACTGTTGTCCCCATTGTGCACCTGGGCATGGTTTGGATCATTGGTATCAGAGATTGATCTTGTTTAGAATATTAAGTTACATCATTACTTCCATCGAAGCTATTTAGTTTATTCATGTTCAAACATGATCACAAACTCAGTAACACAAGTAGCCACTTCCTTCAACATCAAAAATGATGGTCGAAGAAGAAGTCAATATACATGCAACTGAGGAGACATAACAACTCATAGAAAAAGAACTAGCTCACCAGCGGACCGAAATGTTTACCCAGTTCAAGGAGATTCTCATATGATTTGCTTTGAACTCCGAGGAATCCTCGACGTGACCTCACTCCGATAAAATCAGCCCCTTCAAAGTGCAAATGAATCTAGACTGACCAAATCTTGAAGGAAAAATTAACGCAGAATCCATAGATAATTGGGGACAACAACTAGAATCATACTACTTTGTGAATCAATTCTCTGAAGTAGAAAAGATCACCATTGCATCCTTGAAGATGTCAATCTCTGTACATTGCTGGTGGGAAAATTTATCGACAAAGATGGGAAAAGAAGGTGACCCCATAAACACATGGGTAAAATTTGTTGAATATATCCAAAAGGAGTTCTACCCACCAAAATATATTCGAATGGAGTACCTCTGCATTATCAGGTAAAACACTCCATTGAATTTGTTCCTGGTTCTTCATTACCTAACGTATCTGTTTACATAAGATCCATTCTTCAGAGCGAAGAGATTCATAGACAAATATAGGATTTGATCAACAAATATCACATCCTCCCCAGATCCTCTCCTTGTGGAAGTCCAATCATCCTATTTCCAAAGAAAGATGAGACTTGGCAGATGTGCATCGATTATCGAGCTCTCAATGAAATTCCAGTGAAGAACAGATACCCTCTTCCAAGGATAGACAAACTCATCGTCTGTCTGAAAGGTGCTAAGTTATTCACGAAGCTTGAACTCAAGTCAGGATATCATCAAATTCCGATAGAGTCCACCGATGTATGGAAAATGAGTTTCAAGACTAAGGAAGGATTTTTTGAATGGTTAGTCATTCCTTTAAGATTAACCAATGCACCTAGAACCTTCATGAGATATATGGATGATCTTCTACGTCCTTTCATCGACAAGTGTGTCATTTTCTATCTTGATGAAATTTTGATTTTCAGTCGATCATGGGAAGAACATTTCAAAAAGCTTCGACAAGTCTTAGACACTCTCGAGCAACATCGAATATATCTGAACATGGACAAATGCTAATTTGCAATGAACAACATCAAATATTTGGGGTATGTAATTGAATCTGTAGGCATTCATGTTGACCCATAAAAAGTACATATCCTCAAATATTAGTCCATTCGTCAAAACATTCATGAACTGAGAATTTTTCCTGGTTTGGAGAATTTATATCGATGGTTCATACTTGGCTTCAGTCATATCGCATGGCTATTGAATCAACTGGCTAAAGGAAATGGGAAAAATTTATTCAAATGGACACCGATATAACAACAAGCTTTTGAACATCTAAAAAACAAGATTTGTATTGCACCAGTACTTGTGTTACCTAATTTGCATCAGCCCTTTGAGATTGAGACAAATGCATTGGACTATGCTCTCACCGCAGTGATCACTCAGTCAGGTCACCCAATCACGTTTCATTCTGAAAATTTCAGTGACACTGTTAGAGGGTATTCAATGCATGAAGAGAAATGTATGCCATTATGCAATCTCTTAAGCAATGGAGACACTATTCTTGGCAAGGAAACATTCATCCTCACTTACCATAAACCTTTTCATTTTTCCTTGTCCCAGTCGAAACTACATACAACTCAACAACTCAAGTGGATTAATTACTTGCAATAGTTTCAGTTGCTAATTAAATAACAAAAATACAAAGCCAATGCTACAGTTGATTGTCTCATCCGACCACCCATTACTCTACTGTCTACAGTGATGAGTATGCAGGGTTATGACACCACTACTTGGCCATAATTGTATTCGGTAGACTGCGAGTTCTCCACAATTTATTGACAGCTTCAGGTCAACATGCTATTTACTACTAACTACTTCCTGAAGGACACCTTTTTATACAATCTTGGACAAATTTGTGTACTGATCGGTGAGCATCGACATAAGATCAATTGGGACGCACACTAAAGCAAGGCTGCAGGACATTTTGGATTTGCAAAAACACTTTTTATCCTCCAAAAGTATTTTTACTGTCCTTCACTTAAATCTGACGTTAACAATTATGTTTGATCGTGTGTAGTTTGTACCATTATTAACCCATTGAATTGATGACAAGGAATGACACTCCTACTAGTTCCTAGTCAACCATGGGAATCTATTTCTATGGACTACTTGACAGGATATCTTACTACCAAACATCAACATGACACGATCTTAATAGTAGTCGACATATTTTCCAATATGTCTATACTTATTCCATGCAAGAATACTACGAAAACACAACAGACTGCTCAAATATTCTTTGAACATGTTTGGAAACATGATGGCCTCCCAACGACCATTATTCTCGACAGAGATGCTATATTTGTCATCTCAGTTTGGCAAACTCTTTGGAAACAACTCGACATGAGACTTTATTTGTCGACAGCCTTCCATCTGTAGATAGACAAAAAAATGGAAGTTGTAAAAAGCTTGGTAGTACAATTGCTTCACATGTACAACCACAAGCATCGTCGAACATGGGATGACAACCTTCCATACATACATCATAGCTACAATTTTTCTCAACACAATTCTATGTGAAAGAGTCCATTTGAGATCTATTATGGATTTCAACCCTTAGTGCCTATCGACTTGATAAGTTCCTTGAAACAATCGAATGACACCGGATTCGAAGAATGAGAAGTTAAGAAAGCATTAAAGTTCATAGATCAAATTTACAACATCCAGAAGCAAGCACAAGAAATGTTGCAACAAGCTAATGCGAAAAATAAGGCCCAGAATGACAAGCATTGTATTCCTCATTCATTCTAAATTGGGGATCAGGTCTGGTTACACATAAAGAAGGAACACTTCACTGGTCCATACATAAATGTGGAACCTTTGTGATATGGTCCATACATAAATATGGAACCTTTGCGATATGGTCCATACAATATCTTTAAATAGATTGGAGAAAAAAAAATTCAACTCGACATTCAGGCATGCCTTGGCCTGGATCGAGTCTTTAATATAGATCTACTTCGGCCTTACCATGCACCATTGTTGGAACAAAACCACTTGCAGACACCAGAACTTGAAGACATCCATCCAAGTGTTCGTTAACCTCTTCTTTGTGACACCATTGTGGGACGACGCATACACCATACAAGGATAAACTCCATTCCCTTGTTTTAAGTGGCTAAAGCTCGACAACTCCATGCTCAAGAAAATGGTACTCTGCTACTGAAGTAGCCAACAAGATTCCTCACCTGAACAAATGCACAGTGGAGACGATTGTTTCTTAAGAAAGGATAAATGATCCAACCAATAGTTGGCATGTTATCGAACTTAGAAAAATTCTAGCACTTCGACTACTTCAACTAATTCTACTGCTTCGATAGGTTCAACCTCAGCTTTGACAAGTTCTAACCTCGACACAATCAACCTTGAAAAACCTTGACAGGTTTCACGCTCGACATACAACATCTTGGAATTCCTTGTCGACACCAATAGCTGTGGACAATTGACATAAGGTCTCTGTCTTCCAGTTGTCTGCAACGGTTGAACTTTTGAACTTTTATAACTTCTTTTGTAATTGAACGTAATGGGTAGTCACCCAAGCATCTTAGCATTATATATAAACATGTACATTATTGTAACAATCAACCAACCTTCATAGAGAAGAAGCAATAATAGAAATTGGTTCAAATTCTTTCATATTGTCTGTGCGCATACTTTTTTTCGATATAGTGTGTTTCCTGCTTTCCTTGTTATTTTTCTATGCTTATTCCATAACAATGCTTGAATCATTCAGTTGATTGTTGTCCCCAGTGTGCACCTGGGAACAACCTAGATCAAAGGATGATGCAATCTTATCCAAAACATAGAGACAAAAAAATTGCGAATCCAATTACGAGATGATCAATCCCTATCACTTTAGGACACAAGTCCAAGGATGATGCAATCCTACTACTTCACGGAGACAAAATTCTATGGATCTGATTACGAGATGATCAAACCTTATCACTTTAGGACATAAGTCCAAGGATGATGCAATCCTACTACTTCACGGAGACAAAATTATACGGATCCAATTGCGGGATGATCAATCCCTATCACTTTAGGACATAAGTCCAAGGATGATGCAATCCTACCACTTCACAGAGACAAAATTCTATGGATCTAATTATGGGATGATCAATCCCTATCACTTTAGGACATAATTCCAAGGATTATGCAATCCTACCACTTCATGGAGATAAAATTCTATGGATCACTTTAGGACTAATGTCCAGGGATGATACTATCCCATTGCAACACGGAGACAAAAGTCCACGGATCACTTTAGGACTAATGTCCAGGGATGATACAATCCAACTGCAACATCATCAACCTGCTCCCCCTTTCGAGGAGGGTCTACAACATTATCATCATTGTTCCTCCTTTCAAGGAAGGTCCTTTTGAACCACACCAAGCTTGTCTTTGAAGTATTCAAACTTTACTCGAGATAGAGGCTTGGTCAACACATCGACAACTTGCTCATCGATACTCAAACACTAGAGCTTTATAGCTCCCTTTTGTACCATACCCTGTATGTAAAAATACTGAATTTATATGCGCTTTAATTGCTCCGGGAATAATGGGTTCTCCGTCATCTTTATAAAACTCTAGTTGTCACATAGAATCACCATGGTATCCAAATCCAGGTAAAATAGACTTGACATCAAATTCTAAATCCATATAACTTCACAACTAGCAGAACAAACTTCTATATACTCTGGTTCAACTGTGCTTAGAGAAACACTGGATTGCTTCCTATTAAACCATGAGATCATAGAGGATCCTAGACAATAAAATCCACTCGAGGTGCTCTCTTCCTGTCTGAGGCACTTCCAACCAATCTGCATTTGTATAACCATACAATCTATAGTCATGATATCTAACATAGTATAGACCAAATTCTATCATAGCTTTCAGGTACCTCATCACATGCTTTGCAACTATCAGGTGAACAAGTCTAGGTTTAACTAGATACTAACTTAGGGTGTTCACAACAAAGCATATATCTTTTCTGATATTCATAAGATACATCAATGAACCAATAATCTATCTGTACTGAGTCACATCCACTAAATCTGTTGATTCATCAGAATACAACTTCAGGTTGGTATCCATGGGTGTGGCCATGGATTTACAATCCAACATATAAAATATTTTTAATATTTCCACAACATGCTTTCCCTGGTTGAGAAATATTCCTTCTGGGCTCTACCATACTTCTAGACCTAGAAAATAGTGCATCAATCCAAGGTCTTTCATCTCAAATTCTTCAGCGAGCTTCTTCTTGCACTCTACAATCTATTTCTCATTTCCTGTCAGAAATAAGTCATCGACATACAACAATAATATGATAGGTTTATCATCCATAACCTTAAAGTAAAGGTTAGGGCCGACTTTGATTTTGGTAAAGCCCAATCTCGTTACGAAGCTATCTATCCTTCCATACAAAAGCTCTAGGAGCTTGCTTCAGTCCATATAGAGCCTTATTTAACTTACATATGTGAGTCCATTTGTCTTCAACTTCAAATCCTTGTGGCTATTATATGTACACTTCTTCCTCAATAACACCATTCAGGAAGGATATCTTCACATCCATCTAGTCTAAACTCCATTGCATCATGGATGCAAGTGCCATGATGGTTCTAATGGAAGTGTACCTTGCTACTACCGCAAATGTCTCTTCATATTCAATTCCCTATTTTTGAGAGAATCCTCTAGCCACAAACCTTGCCTTGTATTTCTCAATACTTCCATCAACTGCATGCTTTATCTTGTAGATCCACTTGGAAGATACCATAATATTTCCTTCTAGTTTGGGAACTATATCCCAAACATCATTCTTCATTATTGATTGATATTCTTCTATCATTTCTTCTACCCATTATTTCTTCTTTACAACATTTTCATAGCCAGTAGGTTCTTGATCTACAAGATCAAACATCAAAGATACATAAATGGAAAATTGATTTGATCTTTTTCTTGTTCTTTTGGAGCCTTCTGGAGCTCCATACTCCTCTGCTTCTTGTATAATCTCTCTTACCCAAGAAAGCTTTCTCTTTCATGATATATTCATAGTATGAGGTTCTTGAGGTTCTAGTATATCATGGTCCTATGATGCTTGATTTTTAGGGGAGGGTGCAACTTCTACATTTCTGAGAGGTGCATTACTTCTTCATGCCGACACTTTCTAGATCCCTTGAGAGATATTTCTTCGTCAAATGTCACATCCCTACTAATATCCATGTGATGGAATCCTGGAATGTATATTTTGAAGGATTTGGAGAGTTCATAGTATCCAACAAATATTCCCTTCTTTCTGGAAGGGTCCAACTTGGTTCTCTTTTCTCTTGGAATCTGAACATATACTGGGAAACCAAATACCTTGAGATGGATCAATTCATGCTCATTTCCTGTGAACATCTCTTCTAGATTCTTGAATCCAAGGGAACTATGGGATAATATATTATGTACATAAACTATTGTTCTTGCTGCTTCATCCCATAGATGCATAGGAAGATCTTGATCATGTATCATTGTCTTCACTGCTTCCATAATGGTCCTATTATTTATTTGCACAACAAATTCTATTGAGGATTGTAGGGAGTGGTTAGTTCCCCCTTGATTTCAGATTCTTTACAAACGGATTCAAACTCTTTTGAAGTATATTCTCCACCCTTTTTTGTTCTGAGTGTATTGATTCTTGTTTCTTAATGATTCTCTATCAAGGCTTTTAATTTTTTGAATTTTTTGAATACTTCATCCTTTGTTTTAAAGAAATATATACATGTCTTTCTGTGGTCTTTCTTGAATAGCCATCAATAAATGTAACATAATATTCATAACCACTCAAGTATGTGGAGGAAATTAGACAACATACATCTGAATGAAATAATTCCATTGTATCTTTAGTCTTTGTTTCAATCTTCGGAAATGGATTCTTGATATTATTTCCTCTTGCACATCATTTACAAGTGCCTTCATGATCGATCTTCAAATGTGTTAAACCTGTTACTACTTTTCTTACACGGGGTAGTGCTTTGTAGTTGATTTGAACAAGCCTCCTATGCTATAGTTCACTTGGGCTAGTGGTATCATGAACATGGGATGTTTCTAAATGTCCCTTGAGTTTACATAATCCTCCTTCTTCTTCACCAATGACAACTGCATCTTCAATTGATTTTCCTTTGGGACACATACTTACTTTTCCATCTATAAATGCAACCCTATATCCTTTCTTATGTTATGCTGAGATAGAAAGTAAGTTCTTCTTCAAACCTGGTACATATAAGACTTCCTTCATCTTCATGGGGGTTCCATAATACCTTTTTTAGGATATTGATAGTCATCTCCTAATGATACTTTCCGAGGAGAGTTATTCTCTTCAAGTTTTGACAGAGTTTTCTTTTATCATGTCATGTGATTTGAAGCCCCACTATCAATAATCCATGTATCTTCTCCAGGTGTCACAGACCTAGACAATGCAACGAATAATATATACTCTTCTGCATCTTCTTCTTTTGATTGTTTTCTTTGAGGTCATTCTTCATCTTCCTCTTCATCTTCATCTAGGTGTTCATGATGTATTTGGTTCTTCTTCTTGTATAATGAACAATTTCTGGCAATGTGTCCTATCTTGTGACAATGGAAACATTGAAAGTTGGAGTAGTCTTTCCTCTGATTGTTTCCTCTTGTCCTTTGGAACCTCTTAGAAGGTCGAGAATCCTTGTGGCTTTCATTCTTGAAGTTAGATTGAATTCTTCCTCTTTTGGTATGGGTGGCTAGGGACTGATAATATTATTTAAGTAGAGCTTCTCTATTGGCTACTCTAGCCTCCTCTTAGATGCAATCTTCCCATACAGTGTCAAACTTCATGCTTTCCTTTTTGGCACACATAGTTTGTATGAATGAATCCCAAGGTCTAGTGAGACCATTGAGAGAAGTCATAACTAGTTCATCTTCATCAAGGGAGTCTCCAATGGATTCTAGTTGCTCCTTGAATTGGGAGACCCTTGTGAAGTAGTCTTGAATGAATTCTCCTTGGCTCATATTGGTACTCTTCAATTGAGATCTCAAATTCATATTTCTATTGATGTTCCTTCATTCATACATTTTAGACAAGGAATCATACATCTCCTTCGTGGTCTCTTTGGATGAAACTTGAGGAATCAAGTGATCTTTGATAGAATCAACAATGATCCTAATTTCCCTTATCAGGTCCTTCTTGTGCTTCTCCTTAGCTTCATCCTCTTCAGGTTCTGTAACTTCTTATTTAATGTGTTTTTCAAGATCATTCTCTCTAATAATGAGACCAATCCTATATTTCCATGCTTGGAAATTATCTATGCTTTCTAGCTTGTCCTCAACCTTAGTGCTTGAGGCCATCTTATCCAGGAGGTCACTAAAAAAATGAAATTGATCAGAATGCAGAACTGTCCTTACCAGGAGATGTGCTTGATTGAGGTGATTTGACTGGTACACTTGGTTTCTAGAGATTCCAAATCTTCACCTCTCAAAATTGACTTGCGAGATTCTGATCTGCAGTTTTTGTAGTTTTTTGGTTTTCTGTAGGTTTTTGGTCCAAAGCCAATCTAGGGTTTGAATTTCTTGGAGATATACCCACTCAAAAATTTCGATCTAGGGATCAATAGATGTGCTCTAGGGAGGCACAAATTTCTATGCAATCAGATCTCCAAAATTCCAACTTTGACAAAAACCCTAATTTCTTTCTAGAGGGAGATGAGAGAGAGTTTCACCTTGTGAAAGTTGTTCTATTCATGATAGCTATGATATGATGTTAATATTCCATATGCTAATCTAGATTTCATTAGTATTAAATTCAATTTCACAAGAATAACATATGCATGATCATTGAAAGAAACACAATCACAAGATAGACACAGATTTATCTTGGGAAACCCTTTAGGGGAAGAAAACCCAACAAAACTTCCTCTCTCTATATGTATCAAAAGTACAAAGATAAAACACCAAACAGGTTCTCCTTTGCCTTGCAGATATGTCTCTCTCTCTCTCATATGCGCTATACACAAGTGTGTGTGTATTTGAAATGAGGAACACACCTCCTATATTTATACTCTATCTTCCACTTGACTTTTTCCCTAATAGTTCGACCCCAACAAATTCAATGGGACGACTTCACCTAGGAAGACATGAAACAATATAATTTTATGTTCTTGAGGGTTCTATTGACCCGACTTACAATGAAGGTTTTTCCTCACGAATCTATGATGACCAAATGCAATAGTAAAATCCCGACGAAGGAATAAAACATCTCCGATAGCTTACAACAATAAAATACATTTAGAATATTCTTTGAAGTTACAATATTTCAACAAGTTTGGACTTAGTCTTTATCTCCCTTTTTGCAAGCTATGATTATTCACAAGATTTTCATAGTAGGGTCATTCCTCATAGACATTTCAAGGATATGGTATTTTTTATGCATCTAAAATTAAATGGAGAAACAATGCCAATATATATTTTTTGTCACTGGTTTGGTTTCCCTAGTGGTAGGAAAACCAATCATGATTATGTATAATCTATTTAAAATAATATAATCATAGCTTGCTTAAAAAGCATATTTGAATCAAATTAATTTTAAGAATGATTCATTGGAAAATGGTCAAATGATGATTGATTATCCTACTCCATTTGAATTTGTCTCAATTAACAACACTCACATTTTTTTATGGGTCCATGTGATGCCATGCTTTTCTTTGAGAGCTCATTTCATGCTTTGAGGGCCCTTTTTCTCTTTGTAATGTATTGTAAGTTATTATAATGTGTTATAAAGTGTCATGTATCTTATGAATTGCATAGAATATAATAGCATTAAATTATATATATATATATATATACTTAATTTGTTTTGAAGCTATGTATCATTGTTACTCAACTTTACATGTCATGGTACTAATTAGTATATTAGTGTTATAAAGTATCATGTATTTTAGGCTCAATGGAGTGGCACAACGATACATATGCTGGGGTGGGGGGGGGAATAAGTTCCGGGGTCCATTCTAGAGGAACCTGAGCTACCCTTGACTTCCAGTGTTGCAATAGCAGGGATTTGACCTGAATTAATTACCTAATCATTCTTTTCGGAACTTAGTTTAGTTTCTTTCAATTTTTTTTGTCTGAACACCAACCAAACACGCTAGTATCTTCTTTAGTATATTCACAGCACCATGATCTCCCAAAATATGTAGGAATGTTTGCATTTATCCCTGAACCTAATCTTCTACAGATGCCGAAAGCTGCGATAAAATATAATGGCAATAAATTAAAATAGAGAAACATTTAAGTTGGAATCATAAAATTGAATATATATATATATATATNATGGTACCACCAAAACTAATTAGAATATTAGTGGAATTAATTAGTAATTATGTTATATTAGTGGAATTAATCAATGATTATGTTATTTCATATAGTTTGTTATAAATAATGAAACACCCTTTTTAAGAAAATGTAGGTTTGATTTCTCGTTTCCTATTTTAGGAGAAGGGTTGATAATTCATGTAGTTCGATAGTAGTAACCTCTAAATTAGTGTTTATTTAGAGTGTTATACTAAAAATTTTTCATTAAGAGAAAATAGAGATATCCCACTTGGTTCTAATACATTGTATTTTAGCTTTATAAATTGTGGAGTGATTGCACCTCATATATAAAACAAATTTTTTTTTTTTGTTTTTTGGAAAATATAATAATAATAACCTAATTTTAAGGTCATTCCCAAGCCAAACACAAAATTGATGTATGAGACCCCCTTGTTTGTGGGACAATGGACCCCCTTTGCACAAGGATTTGACTGCTAAATTCTATGGAGGTGTACATACTGTACCCCCCTTCAGATTTGAACATTTGACCTCCTAAGAGCAAACAAATGTTCTTAATAGTTTTAACTGTTAGACTAATGTGCTCCATTTATATTGATCCACTATTAATGAACCTTTGAATGTGTAATGCACACCTTCACTCTTGGAAGGTTGCAATTTTAACAATCATTTTGATCCACACCAACCTTATAAAGGATGTAAATGTCCCTAAAGATAATGTAGCATAAGCACTTTGGATAAACCCATTTTCTATTACCCTTCTCTAAAATTCCAACCTCCTAATGGTTCCTATTTGATGTGCAATTTAGTAGTTAACCTCCTAATGGTTCCTATTTGAAGTGCAATTTAGTAGTTAATATGTTAATATAAAAGATAAAGGGTAAAGTATCATACTAAGGTTCATTGAATCTGAATTGGTTTTGATTTGTCAAGTATGTATTAAGCCCTTTTGTTAATGAAAAGAAATCAATTCTAAACACTTTCCTCACATACATAAAGGCCTTATATCCATTAAAGTTTGAACCTTAATTATTCGTATAACACTCCATCCAATCCACTAAACCATAACCAAACAAATTATACTTCCACTCTCTTTTGAAAACACTTCAAATACTTAATGATATTTGTAATTAATGCATTTAAAACCAAACACAATATAAACAAGATTTAGTAGCAAAGCTGCATATTCCTTGCCATTGAATTTGAAAATTGAAAATTGCATGTGTATATAGAATGAAATTGTAAATTGCACGTGTATATAGAATGAAATTGTAAATTGCACGTGTATATAGAATGAAATTGTAGATTGCACGTGTATACAAAATGAATTTGTAAATTGCATGTGTATACAAAATGAATTTGTAAATTTCATATGTATACACAAGTTGTTATTAAATACTGAAGTGAAAACATATTAAATTTTGTTTGGTTACATTAGGTAATAGTTCAACCAAACAAATTTATTGGATTGAAAATAATAAATTATAGTTGATAAAAAAATGTTAATAAATAAATATGAACGAATATGTCATTATCCTTTCTAATTAAAAGACCAAAATTATTTAGGATAAACTAGTCTTAGTGATTACCATTGTTGATATCTGACATTTAGCATAGTATTATATTTTCGGAAATACAACCACAACATATTAATTAGTTAGTTTTACCTTTAGTGTATATATATATATATATATATATATATATATGATTTGTAAGGCTATTTCCCTTAGACCAACAATGATGAAAAGATTGTATTAACTTTATGGCTCGTCGTGAGTGTGGAAAAACAATTGTGTTGAAATATTTTAGAGAAAAAATGACAATGTAAGATACATTAGAGCTTTCAGGAACTATTGATTTGATCTTTGAGGCTTAAAAAGATGTTAGAGCTACTGGGCTCTGTAATTTTGGGCTTTCAAGCCTTGTAAAGTTGAGATTACAAGCTCTGGGATGTAATCAACCTATCACTGTTTGGTGGCACTTGATGTAGAAATTCAGGCCTGCAGTAGATTAATTTCACCCACAACAATTAACAATTGATCATGCAAAATTATCAACAATGGAGACTGAATATGGAGCTGTAACACAAAATTATATTGACTGAGCGTACAATAGCCAACCCTGTAATAACATAGGTTGCTGAATATATAGAATACATGAGCAAATCGAATGCATAAGGAAGCATCCAAATCTAGCATAAAGCAGGCTTACCCAAAATAGGCAAATCCCCCATAGGTGTAAAAAGCTGATCCCAAATCTATCAAGGACCCCACGAATTAGCAAGGGCGCATGGGCAAGCTAAAGAGTGGTCAAATGGAAGCTCATACATGCTTTTGCATGGAGGAAAGAGTGGAGGAGGAAGAGGCAACAAAGCTGATTCACATCACCTAGTCTTTCTTTCCTATGTGCCTTAAAACACTGAAAAAGCAGGCAATAAAGCAGAAAAAGCAGAAGGGCGCCTAGGAGGCCAGGAATAAAGCAGATTTGATTCCCATGGCTTTCCCAAGTGCTCCATGAGTCAATAATGGCAAGTTTGACCTCTATGGATAGGCAATTATCAACTTGCACATGGTGGGACTCATGGACTAGGAAAATAAGACAAAATAAATGAAATAATGTCTAAGTGGGTAAATACTATGGGTTGATTATTCTAACACCCCCCCTTAAGCCTGACTTTATGAGTAATAAATCAAAAATATAGGGCCTAGCAACAAGGCTTAGTCACCCTTTACATACTGCAATGTCCATACAACCAAGGAAAGAGGCAAAACCAACTTGGGAAAATCCTCCCTTAAACATGGACTGTAAAACAAAATTGTAGAATCTTGTCTCCACTCATGCTTTGACAGCATGATCAGCAATCCCCAGCAGTGATTTGAGATTGCTGAAGGTCTTCTCACAAAATGATTTTGTGAAGATGTCAGCTACTTGTTCTGAAGATGAACAGAAGAGTAGGTGAATGGTGCCATCATGCACAAGCTCTCTAATGTAGTGCATGTGAATCTCAATGTGTCTGTTTCTCTGCTTCTGAACTGGATCCTTGCAGATTGGAATGGTACTCTGGTTATTACAGTAGATGGTAGTTGAGTACTCAGGTTCGAAACCACACTCTCCAAGTAAACCCTGCAACCATAAACACTGAGTTGCTGC
>LPNX010075782.1:84998-98247 GCA_001517045.1 Pseudotsuga menziesii
TACTTGAAAAGGGAAGGATAAACTTATTAATATAAGTTTTGGACAAGGGGGTGGACACTTGCAAGTCAGTTGATTTCAAGGTTCTAAGTCTGGGTGGAGCGGGGTTGCTCAACACCCAATATTTTATTTTATCTACAAATAAGTTTTATTCTTATTTACAGATTAATGATGGTTGTCCCATCCTGCTATTTATTTTAACTATCTTTACAACTGTTATGTTTGAACCCTTATATTTATTTTAACTATCTTTACAACTGTTATGTTTGAGCGTGTTTGGGATTGTAATTTATGAATTAAATGCTAGTTCTGCAATTTATTATATAGTTATAGTTGAACCCCGCTTTGCTCCAATATTAAAAAGTTTATGTTATTGATTGTTTGTTTTAATAAGAGAGATATCAATTGTAAATTGCGAAAAGAGGGATTAACTCATTTCCGGGTTAAGTGAAATGTTCTGGTAATTTAGTTACTTTATTCAAAACATGAGTTAGAGAAAAATATTAGTAATTAAATGCTATAAAATTGTTTATTAAATTCTTCAAGAGTAGGCTAATGAGACAAATTCAACTATCTGCCAAAAACTTTCAGTGATAAGAATGGAATAAAGTGTAACAATATAAGGAAAATAAAACACTACTTAAAAACCTACAGGTAAGGACGAACAAGATTTCATGTCGTTATTGTCACATGGAAGTTTAAACAATTTTTTTAAACCCTGGGAACCCTTAAATTAGTTCCATGAGACTCATATTCTTTTTTTGTGAACTTAGAACCAAAGAATAAGTTAGGGTTTTTAGGCCCAGGATCGAGTCCAATATTGGTTATATAGAATGGGTATAACAAGGGAACATCACTATACCCACATTATCAACATGCACGATTACCGAGTCTTGTTATGTTATGAAGTCAACAACATGAAACCCTACAGATAAACTCATTCAACTAGTTAAGGTTTTTAGATAATTACTTAGTTAATGTAGTCATCAATTTGTTTATTCCAAACAATTACCAAATATCATCCGTATTGACATCCCAATGGGAGTAAAGGTGCATAGAACTCTTAAGTTATCAAAATAATTCAATAACACAATCTCTATATAAGTAATTTAAACAATAACCATAAATATAGGAGGTCGTCGATTCTGAGCTTAGGTGGTTCCAACTCTTGATGTCAGAAAAACAAAGACTCATAATCGAACTCGTCTGAGTTGGCATAGATACATTAATTATGCAAGGAAAAAGGATGGACAATAGTCCTCACAAACCAACACATCCACTTTATGTATCATCACTTAAGCATAACTTACAAAATGAGCATGGAGTCCCTCCAAAGAAATAGGTACTAAAATAATGGCCTGTAGACGAAGCAAGCTCTCAAAATTATAAATACGCTCAATAGAGTAGACTTCCATTGAATTCTCACATTGGAAGGTGGTAGGGAAACACAAGTTTGGAATAGAAATATTTCCTCTCCTTGCCGAGAGCTAACTCTCAAATTCAGGAAGAATTCAAGTGTAGGGGGTATTGCTTACCTAGAAGAGTTAATAGAGCCCATGTTTCTACGAATTAGAAGATGGTATAGGCGCACCTGCCATACAATGAAAAACTTAATTTAACTATACTGAAATGAAGCGATCTAAAATTAATTACATAGAAAACAATCACAATGCCTGTAGTCATCCTGGAGAACTTAATTGAATCACTGAACAAGTCATATATATGGATCCAATGAAGAATGATGTAGCTCTTAATTGAAGCATTGAACAAGCCATAAATATAACTGTAATTGAGAAATTTGGCCATGGAAACAGTCAAGATCTCTGCAGAGAGATGGAAGCCTCTCAAGAAATGAATTTGTGACTAAGATTGATGATGTGTGAGTATAAAATACATCCATGGAAGTAGTATAGATTTACAAAGAGATGGAATCCTCTCAATAAATAAACCCATGACTAAGATTGAGGATATCCAAGCATAGAATACAACCATTGTAGTAGTCAAGGTCTGTAGAGAGATGGAAGCCTCTGAAAAAATAAAGTCGCGCCTAAGATTGAGGATGTCCAAACGTACGGGTTAATTTAAAGTGTCAAATTAGTTGGGTGGTTGTTTCATGCAATTGCCACGACAACAACCATCGTTTGCAACAATGACTGAACTACGGTGGAGGTTTAGGAACTATCAACAGATACATAGGATAAACCGAAATGACCATGAATTGGAGTGCAAGTGTAGGGAGCTATCAACGGATGCATCAGATAGACCAAACAAAAAAAATTGAAAAAGGTAAATTCACAATAAGAGGTGCTCCATAAAAACTTTGGATAAAATTTTACAAATCATAGCATAAAAGCCTGTTATTGTCAATGCAAATTGCCCCCACACAAGGAAATTACATTATTCCTTGCAAGGTAGAGAATAATAATTATGTATAGTTATGCTGGGAATGATATTTATGTATAGATATCTACTTGAGCATTGCGAAGTAATATAAAAAGTGTCAATTAGAATATCCTTAATAGATATGAAAACATCAAAACAAAGTTGAAGAATACAGACATGTGATTTTGGAAGGGAAACATTCCATACAAGTTTGTTTTGACTTTATAAGGATTGATGTGGTAAAATTTTAACATAAGATGTTAAAATTACACTAATTACATTATTTTGTCTTTATTTACTACTTCATCTCCCATGAGTTTTGTTTTAAAAGTAATCCATCAATGAGTCAGGGTTGGGTGATAAGTACTTAATATCATTTTCCTTATGGTGTGTTCATTGCAAATTTTTATCTTTATATTTACTCATGTTTGTGTTTAATGATAATGATATTTTTTAAGAAAATGAAATATTTTTTTATTAATAAAGTGGGAATATTTTTATTTTAAATAGTACAAATTTACATAGATTTATTGAAGTGATATTTAATTAATTAATTAATTTAAGATGATTTATTTAGTTTTATGACATAGTACAATAAAATATAACTACATTAACATAGAAATCATCATTAACAACTTTATTTGTTATCACGCTATTAATAATAATTATGTTTTTTTTTTCAATGTTATCATTTAAACTCATGATTATATAGAAACATTGACTGCATTGATGTAAAACCCAATGTCTTTTTGTTTAATAATACTCACAATTTTTTTTCAATTAGGTAAATTGTAATTGGCTCAGATTCTCTGGGAGAGATCTAGGTTCAAATCCGGTTGGTTGGTATAAACCCTAGTCTAGTTCCAATGACCCATAATATTACACCTAGCAAGAAACCAATGAGTTAGTATTGGCTTAGATGTCTAGAGAAACACTGAGAATGGTGTCCCACTCAAGTTGGTCTCCTATCCTTTGAGCCTTATCAATGTGGGGAAAATCTTTCATTGAATATTTGAACCTAGGTAAAGTGAGTATGAAACTTACCTTCTCACCATTCAATCTATTACCCCTCGATTAATTTTCATTTACAAACTTATTAAATCATGGAATTTGAACTGAAAGGGCACCACTTCTTCCAATAAAATATGTATCATACACTTAATCAACTATATAAAATTCCTTGAGACGTTGTTGGTTCAAACCTCTTGATCGATGTGTACCGTGCATGGGGCAGTGTTAGTACACACAGGGCTATAGTGGCAATAGATCGAAGTCAACCTCGTTACACATAAGTACAATCCTGACCTAGATATTAATTACCCTAATTAAAAAAAAAGAAAAAAATTATATAACCACATATTTCATTTATGATTGGAGAAACTATATTTTCACATATAAACATCAAAGGCATCTTCCTTCCCATGAGACTAGGTTTTTTAAAATAGCAAAAGAAAGTTGATTTGGGGGTTGAGATAATGTAGCTTGTGATATGACCCAGGGGGGACGTGTGGAATATATAGGGTTAAATGTATATGATATGACCCCAAGGGGGGCATATATAGCGCTAAATGTATATGTAATAGGGTTGGCCTAATGAATGGCTTCATGTGCAATGAGTGGATATGTATATATGAAGGTAATGTTCTCATTTTTTAGAGACATGTGAAATGATTATAAGAATGCCTTGGAGTAATTGGAGAAGGATATCCTATTATTTAAACAATGATTGTGCTACACATCTCTCTTATCTACATTGCAGTTGTGCTCTATGTTTACATTTTTGTTTATGGATGTTATCTTAAGGATATTGGATCATAACATTTGGTATCATATTTTGGAGGCTCTTGAAATGAGTCATCTTGGAATTTTTGCTATAATTTTTTTAGGAAAGTTTCAAACAATGAAACTTCGAGGGACCTTAGAGTACCATCTCTAAATATATGTAGCATGAATTTCATGTTATGATTCATTACAGGTGCAAAGTTACACCTTATGGAAGTTAGGGTTTTTTTACTAGTCCCAAACAAGTTTTCTAGGTAAAACTATTATAACTAAATCTTGTGAGATCCAAATTGAGTGATACCTACTGAATCATAAAGGAAATTAGATGTAGAGTTTTTGGTATGAATTTCAGGTATTTATTCACTACAATATTGGAGTGATAGCTAGTGGAAATTAGGGTTTATGACCAGTCCAAAACATTCTCAAATAGGTGTTCTAGGTAAAACTATTATATCTAAATATTTAAAGATCCAAATTGAATGAGACCTATTGCATAAAAAAAAACCATTGTATTTGTGGTATGAACTTGAGCTAGATAATTGAACACGTGGCATAGCATACACTATCTCTCTCTTAAAAGGGAAAAATATCAAGTTTTGGGAAAGTCACCATAACTTTTCCTTGGAACATCAAAATTAGGTAAGACCCATGGAATTGTAGAGAAGACATGAAAATACTATAGGAATAAATTTTAGAATTAGAGGGGCCAAAATTTCTGATTTAGCTTAGTTGGAATGTTAGCTAGAAAATAGTCTCCAAATCATGGTTTTTAAAGGTATATTATTTTTAAATTAGCATAACTTTTGACTGGAAGGATAGATTTAGGTGATTCAAAATACATTGGAAAGCTTAAACTCAAGGTAATATGTAAAAAAAATCATGTTATCAAAATTTTATATTATTTTCAATATATTGAGGTTGGAATTTGAAGGATTTGGTTGGACCTTAGTTAAGAAAAATGGAAAAGATGAAGATACATACAATTTAGTGGAGATGAAGATAAAGAGGAAATAAAGTCCATGGAATGGTTGAGGGTGATAAAGGAAAATTATTTGAGTCCTTTTTAGGGTAGATTGTTATCTCTAAGGTGAATTATGGGAGTGGTGGAAGTGTATTGATAAAAATAGTCGACTAAATTCCACATGGGATCAAGTATTGGAAGAATTATACACAAAGAGATGCAACAAGGATTCAACATTGGAAGACATGAATACAAATAAAGATTAATTGAAAGAAGCAAAACAGGAACTCAAGAATAAGTTTAGAAGTTTTCTAAGATACATGCCCTTAATGAATCACTTAGTAAAGAGGTTCATAGATTGAAAAAGGAAAAGAATGAGAAAGGAAAATAGGAAAATGATGAGTTGGGGGAAGACATTTACATATTGAGAAATAAAAATAAAAATATATTGGATGAGATGAAAATATTGAAAGAAGAAAAGAAGCATGGTAAAAATAAAGAAAAAAAAGAATCTTGGATGAAAAGACTACCAAAATACTTGAAGAAAAAGAAGGTCGACGAAGCTCTAAATACATATGGCATAAAAGAATAAATGCAATCCAAAATTGAAGGAAATAAAAAATTAATGAATGGCATCACATTTTATCTTCAAAAGGAGAAGAAAGATGAGATTCTAGGAGGAGACCAGAAAATACCTGAAGAAGTTGAGCTCCAACTTGAAGGTGTGCATGCCAAATATGAGGTATTATATCAAAGGAAAGAGTAATCAAAGACCAAACAAAAACAATATATGATGTCGTTATCTCTAAAAAGAATATTGATGTTATGGGTGTGAAAAAGAAAGATAAACTATCAATTGTGAAGCCATATCGACATCCTTATTGCTAAGAAATATTGCAATAAATACAAGAAGATCTACAATGACACTACCAAGGAATAAGATGGAGCGATCAAAAATATTCAAGGAAGATGACATCAATTTTTTTTATTGAACAAGATAGTATTAGAGAGAAGAAACTACAACAACTTTGAAAACTCACAATCACAACACATGGAATCAAAATTATGCAATACCAAGCTATCAAGGATTGAGACTGAAAATAATTGAATTCGGATGGATGGACCATTATCAATTGAAACACGATAAGAATATAAGGAAAACATATTACTTGGTTACGTCACAAGTTAACCCATTATTGCAAAGCTTTGAGAACAAACATTTTCAAGGGAGGGTACTATGATATGACCCAAGGGTGGCCATATATGGAGTTAAATATATACGATATGACCCAAATGGGGGCACATATAGGGATAAAGGAATATGTAATAAAGTCATACTACTGATGATATCCCAAAATGAAACATAAGTTTCTGAGAACAATCATCAAAATTAACTTATAATTATGGAAGAAGACTTAAATAACAAAAATCAAGAGGAAATCCACTTTCTTCCTAGCTTAAATCCCTTAAATATGAGCAATTTTGAGACCCCATGCACTTCCTCCTTGAGAAAGGAGTGTGGTCAGGATCTTTTTCATTATGCAGGGAGCGTGGGCTAAGAAAATTACATAAACACACATATAAATTGACAAAAAATCATGAAATGAATCAATTTGGAGATAGTTGTCCTTTGTTACTAACTCCTAAATTTTTTTAGTAACCATCTTAACTATCCTAAATGCACATAAAAATATGAAGTAGTGAAGCAAAATGGGACACCATAACTTATCTAAGGTTATGCTGGAATAATTTCCCTATCCTCTTGATCCTATATTCCCTATTTCCCCGCATTCCAGCCTTTTGTCCCTTAGTTACATTTCCCTTTTATGTTGAAGTCATCCCTCTTTATATGAATTGTACTTTATACATCATTGGAAGCTAAATATTTTAGAAGTTTGGAGCATGAGTGGTTTAGGGGTAGAGGAACTTGGTCTATAGTTTTGAAATTTTTTGTATATGTGGTGCAATAAAATGTATCTCATTCTTCCATTTCATTAATTCAAATTTCTAATATACCCCCTCCCCACTCCCCCAACTTTGTGTCTAGGTTTTACACTATTAATATTTGTTGGATAAGGAGATATACCCTCTTCAATAGGTTAGTCAGGAATATTCATTATTATACTTATGCATTTTGAATTGATTCATATATTGTTTGATGTCATAAGCTTTGAGGAAGGTTGATCTTTTTTTGTGCATGTATCAAATCTTTGGATTATAGAATGTCAAGTCTCAAGTGTTAAAGTATTGTAACTTTGGAAGATATTCTATTGTACTTTTGTTGTTATCTCCTTCGGAAATGTTATTCCTCCATTTAGAGATGTCCTTGATGTATTTGGTCATGTGAAAGAATCAATGTAAAGTTCTGGATGTAAATCGGGTCAATAGTACTTAAGTGTCAATATAATAAATTTTATTTGTGGTGTCTAGTTGGACAAGTGGGATAAGTTAGTTAGAGAAGTTGGCCTTGTTAGGTTAGAGGTCAAGTCAACTGAAGAATATAAATAGGTGAGGCACCTCTATCATTCTCACGCATCTTACACTCAAGTATTGCGTTGGAGAGAGAGAGAGAGAGAGTCTACTGTGGAAGATTAGAAACTATTCTTGTTTTTGGGGTTTTACACTGTACTTGGTCGAATTCTATACTAAGGAGGTTTTGCGGGGTTTTCTCCCTTGTGGTTTCCCCGAGGAAAATATTTGTGTTCTCTTGTGTTGATGCACTTGTTTTTCTTTTAGTGATCGATTGATTATGGTTATGATGTTAAATGTTTTTAGATCCTGTATAACCATGAAAAATATAACATGGTATCAGATCCACCCTGAAAGAAGTCATTATGCAGCCCAAATACTGTGACAACTACAACTACTGAAGATTAGGGTTTCATGCTTGAAAACCTTAGAAGACAAAAACTAGTCATGTTGGGACTTTCTGTATAACTCAAGATTGGAGAAGGATCAAAAGCTTAAACTTTGCAAGGATCAATATAAAATATTACTGTACCACGTGTAAACATTTCAGCCTTAGATTCGCTATAATATAGGATATATGATTCCTTCAACTCAGGGTTCCAGCCTCTCCCATAATTTAGACTTAAACAGGTGACCTAGGGAGAATCGCTATATCTCAGGATTGGAAGGTCCAAATGAAATTTTGAAAGATTTTTAGATATTGCATAGAATTTAGTTTCTTTGGTAAAATTTTCATACCCTGAAGGTGAAATAGTGACACATTGAAGTCTGTACAAGTTCGCTATGCTGAACAGTCCTAAAATAAGTCACATTGGGAAATTCACATAAGTCCCACGTGGTGAATCCAATTCTTCTCTAACTTGTGGGGTTGGAAAGAAGACATACCAATATAGCTCAGGACAAAGTTTCAGAACTTGAGGAGCCTAACATTTGGAGATATATCAGAAATAAGATCAATCATTTCTGCAGAAGAAACTAGAGAAAAACTAGGGCTTCCTGTTCTGGGCACTTTCCTCCACCAATTAGTTGAATAAGGAGGACCATAAAATTAACCCTAGGATGGCACATATATCTATGTAAGAAGTTTCTCATTTTGTGGACTTTCATTTTTTGACCTAACACTGCTGCCAGAGAAAATAGGGCATCCAATATTTTGTAGTTCTGTCCACAATTTTGGGAAAATGAGTATGCTGCTTAACGTGCCTTGAGGAGGCACATATTTCTATCCAATGAGATCAGAATGAAACCTAATTTTAAAAATTAGGGTTTCTCTATCAAACCCTAGGTCCACCAGAATCAATTGTTCAAAAGATCCTTAAAGAAAGCATCAAGTTGAAGCAATTTCATTGGTAAGTTCCATCCTCTCTATTTCCATTTGAGGTACTCATTTTTATCATGATTACGAACAATACCAAGCTTGAGGAAAAGCCTGAAAGAGTCGAGAAATTGTAATCTTGGAATTATAGAGTGCTTATCATACTTGAAGAAGCATGCCATGAAAAACTATGTCAAAGAAGAAGCTACAAATACAAACGGAGATGAGGTCGAAGTAATGAAGGACCTAGTCAAAACAAAGATGAGTATCTCCATCTCCATTGGATTTCACATGTATCATCCTTGAAGAATCCCAAGAATATCTTCGATGCAATGAACATCATGTATGAAGATGACCTTGAAATCAACTCAAGGATGTGAAGGTGCAATGTCAGAAAACATTCAATGATTACTTCACAAGAGGATCTCATCTGAAAGAGAAATTACAAGCCATTTAAGACAATAACATAAATTACAGTTTTTGAATGGTCTTCCAAATTCAATCAAGAGAGTTGTTATAGTAGTAATATCACATATGGAGGAGTGCACGATTGATTGATGGAAAAACAAGAAGAGATGAAAATCAAGACCTAACAACTCATGCCAAACAAAGAAAGAAAAATAAGGAATAACATTCTGTTATCTCCCAAAATAAATTTATTTTGATAAGATGAATAATTCGAGTCCCATTATGAAAGATTTAAAGATGACTAACAAATTGAGTGTCTCTGGTTTTGCTATGGTTGAGAAAATTGGAAGTTTTATCTTTCAGTGGATTAGGCAGGGTTATTAACAACTCAGTAGCCACCGAAAATCTTTGTTTCGGAAGCTAACAGTTTAATGTAGGATAAAGGTTAACCATCGAAAGCTGGCCCGATCAATTAAATAGTAAAATCACTTTCGGTGGCTTGGGCAAGACTTCAAACAACTCATTAGCCATTGAAAAGTGTTGGTTTGGGTAGCTTAGTGAACAGTCGAAGAAGGGCATTAACCACCGAAAGCAGGTAAAAGGCGTTGGGGAAAAATTAGTTTCGGTGGCTTAAGCGAAAGCTCAAATGGTTCATTAGCCACCGAAAGGTCGGTCTTTCGGTGGTTAAAAGGGATATCTGGAGAGACCACTATCCATTGAAAGCCAAGTTTTACAGTTCCATGTGGAAAAATAGTTTCGATGGCTTGGGTGAATAGGTCAGCATTTCATTAGCCACCGAAATCCTTATTTTCGGTGGCTAACCACTGAAAAGGTAAAAAGAAGAAACAATGAGAAACCTATGAAATCAGGGCCCGTCAGCAAAACAACGATCATCAAAGGGCATGATAAACCACTAAAAATATAGGAGGTTGCATCAAGGCGTAAGGAAATGAGTGAGGAGGTCATTGTTAAGCTGATGAGGATCAATGTGATTTGAAACCCTCCTTTTCCCTCCATCTGTCCAAAGAACTGCAGACGATCCCCACTGGGTATTCAGGTTGATTTTAACATGATTGCTAGGCAAGGGGTCTTGAAAAAATCAACTAAAGCCATCACCCTCTGACCTAAGCATAACTCATGTAGTTGAAATCCCTCATAATCAGTGCCCATTCTTCAGTACACTCCACCTTCGACTTTAGGAATTCTCACCACTAGAAAACCATCTCTAAGAAGCAGCCTGCTAAAAACACTATTCCACAGAACTTGAATTGATTGTTGTAGGTACCCAGGAGTGACATTCAGCAAATGAACAAGGGAGGGCTTGCTCTTAGGCAAGAGTTGCGAGACATCAGATACTGGGAGGCACATCCAAAATTCTGTCAGTTGTTCAAGGATGCTGGCTATTACAAGTTTTGTGAGAAGATTCAAGGTTCACACCAGCAGGTGGCTGAGGCATTTTCTCTCTCTTTCAATGGCTCCAAGGCAGTCATAGGTAAAGAAGAATTTTTGATAGATGAAACCCGAATGACTGAAGTGACTGAACTCCCTAGCACAGGAGAGAAGTGGTTTAAAACCACCATTCCAAAGGATGTAGAGTTTAAGTCTTATCTGAAGCCTGAACATAGAGGAGTGGTGTGGAAGAAAAGTGTACCATCCTCCTAGCTAGAAGAGAGGTATCAGCCATTGCTGAAGGCCATTGTGGTCTACATAACTTGTGAAGGGAGATACAACAGGGCCATGATTTACCATTTTAAATTGATGAACCATTTCATAGGAAAAATCCCACTAAATTTACCTTTCTACTTACATAGGAGCTTGGCAAAAATGGCACACCAAGTGAAGGCTCATCCAACCAAGATTGCTAGAAGACTGTCTCATCATGGTCTTATCCAACTCCTGATCCAAGAATTGCTGAAGAGGAGAAATATGGCATGGGCTTATTTCTTATTTTGGAATGGTTTTGAACCAGACTTGCAGCTAGAAGAAAAGGGGAAGTCTCCTTCTAAAAATTCTAGCACACCAAGGAGTGGGAAAAGGAAGAGAAGGGTTATATCCCCAACAACAGCAGAACAACCTCCTTCCTCTTCCAAATCCAAGAAGGTCAAAAGAAACTTGGATTTTAGTGAAAAGGGCCAGGAAGTTACATCACATAGTGGGAACATTCTGAGCTTGCCCTATTCAGATTCAGAAGAGGAAAAAGAGGAAGGTACTGACCTAGCATTGCAAGTTGTAGTAGAGATTGAAGGAATCCCATCACCTACACCAAAAGAGCAAGATGAACTAGTAGAGAAGGCTTCCTCTAGAAAGCCCAAGACAAAAAGGATAAATCATTTACTGAGGCAAGTGTATGAGATGGAAATTTTAGAAAGAGAGATAAAGAAAAACAATGCTACATTGACCAGGAGGAACAAGCTGCTACACAACTCTTACCTAGAGATGAGAGAAATGTATGTTTTCCTAAAAAGACTAAACAAACGATACCTGAAAGACAACACAAGGCTATATAGAATGATTAGGCTTTAGAGATTGCAGATGAAGGAGGCCAAGCAAAACCCTAGCACTCACCTCACATTGAAAACCCTAGCTAAAGCTGCAGTAAGCCTTCAGCCTCCAGAATCAAGCCAGGCTGTTGTTAACCTTCCTAACATAGAGCCTGCTGAATAAGAAAGATAAGTAGACATACTTGAAAGAACAATTTTGGAGGTGGCTTAAGAATTTTTGAAGAACAGGGCTTTCGGTGGCTTAGGCGGAAACTGAGGCAGTTCGTTAGCCACCGAAAGCACCACTTTCGGCAGCTAACAGTTCTGATATTTTGGCCTCTTAACCACCGAAAGAAGAAAGAGGCATAGGATCGAATTTTGACATGGAGGACCAGTTTTGGGCGAACATGAATAGCTCAGGGACGAAGTATAAAGATGAAGGACGGTGAAGAAAACATCAGGGAAGGTATGCTTCAGTTTTGCTGTGACATAAAGGAAGAAAATGTCACCAACACTTAACTGTCTAAGTAAAACAGTGACTTATCCAATAGAGGACTAGTGACATTTATTTCCAGTACTTACTTTAGTTATAAGAAGGTTCAAACAATGAACGAATTCTACAGTTACTTAGACTAGTAGTTAAATTAGGGTTTTTTGACCTAATTATGCAAAAAACAATTATTTTGTCTATTTTTAGTAAATCAGATCCAATTTTTTAGGATCTGAATATTTTTGTAAAGGCTATAAAGCCTAAGACTTATTTTATTGAAAGGGTTCGACTTCAAGGACTTGTATACCATTACTATTGTCAAGCTTCTCATATTTCTCATGACCTAATTTGAGCTCTTTTGCTATCATATGTTCAGCTTCCATTTTCTGTTTATTTTGTGCTTACGCTTGAATGTGTTATTCAGGTTTATTCAGGTTTATTGATGTCTGATAGCTGTCATCCTATTGGCATATTGATGATTTGAATTATAAGTACTTTCCTTGTTATGATTGGCCATTTATATATATCTGTTTTATGTATGAATCTGCCAGCATGATAACTTCTCTATCTCTGCACTATATTATCAAACCTATGAACAGTTGTAGTTAGAATCCTTATCCCTGATTGAGTTTCATGCATGTCTTGAGAGTGTGAGGTTCTATAGGTTACCTGACTTGATCCATTTAGAAAACCCTAAAAACATTTAAGTTACCAGGCATCCTCGAGCTGCAACCTAGAGGAGTTTCCTGGAGTGATAACAAATTGGCGCCATTATCGGGGAGAGGAGACAGAAGCTCAACTTCCCTGGGAGACGACATAGATATTGCTTTGATGATAGTCAAAGTTTGGACACTATTCTGGTTCATTAGAGGAAATTTGAGGTCTAAAATGGGCCTCCTAAGGAAAATAATAAAATAATAGTTAAAATAATAAAATAATAGTTATTAATTTTTGAGGAAGAATGA
>LPNX010075782.1:98418-129470 GCA_001517045.1 Pseudotsuga menziesii
AGTGTGGGTACTCCATATCATCATCATGTTTTTTCAGGTATTTCTTATTTTTGGGGTAGAGGGGTCCGTCAAAAGCATGCAGTGTGGGTACTCGTTGGATGCAGAATTAAATTATGCATCCAATGAGCTCTCTCCCATAGAATTTGAGTAAAAAAAAAGAAAGATGTCGAAAATACAAACAAAAAAAGTAGTTTTCTTTTATGACAAATATGTCAATTCAACCATTATGGTTGACTCATTTTATTGAAATTCTATTAGTTCCTAAATTCCAACTCACAAAATTTATTGTTGGCACGTTTTCTTATAAGGCCCATTTTAGACCCCAAATTTCCTCTAATGGTAATCATCTATCTAGCGACTCCATTGAAATAAGGTGGCTTCAAGAAGACCAAGTATGAGAGAAAACCCTCAAGGGCCACCAACAACACCGGTTTCAGAGCTAGAAGAGATTCTGAGAAGAGCTAGGGATTCACTAAGGCAGACGAACAGTGCTGTAAAGGAAGCTACATCAGGTATTTCAAGAAAATTTTCTGCTATTATTTCTTCTACTGAAACACTTAATTCTCGGGAATTTATAAATACATCATAAAATTTTAGGGTTTGGGCATCTTCAAGAAATGTTGCTTGTGAATATCCAATCCCTAGTGACTCCACTGGGATAAGTTTACCACCATCACCTTTTCATCTACTACCTACATCAGTACTGCCTTCCTCCACCCTTTCCATACCCATTTGCAATATGGCTGCCCCTCTGACCAAAATGGAAAGGATCCTGGTAGCTAGGTATGCCCCCCTGAATTTACCTAACCCCCTCTCGACAATGCCCACTGGAGACTATCTCAAGTAAATGCCTAAATTCACAGGAGAGGGAGATTTCACATCTGAAGAACATCTAGAGGCATTCTACAGTTATGCTGAGAAAATTAATCATAGAATAGGAAGATGTGTGGACTAGGGTTTTTGTACAAAGCCTAGATGGTTAGGCTAGGAAATGGTTCAAAGAACTGCTTTCTGGATCAATAGCAGGAATTGAAGCCCTAGATGACATCTTTCTAAAGCATTGGGGAGAGAGGAGAGACCACCTCTATTATATCACTGAGTTTAGCAACCTGAAAAGAGAGAATGGGGAGTCTGTCTCCAACTTCACCAAGAGGTTCAATAATATGTATAGCAAGATCCCCATTGAAATGAAGCCCACTAATACCTCGGCCCAAATAAATTATGCAAATTACTTTGACTCTGATTTCTTCCTGCTTCTCAGAGAAAGGAGGTCTGCCTCCTTATCACTCATGCAAGATGCTACCCTAGAGGTAGAATCTAACATTGTGGCATCTCAGAAGGTCAAAGGAAAGATAGATAGGAAGAAGCAGCCAACAGAACCTCTTAGGGCTTCTTCATCAGAGAACAAGATTGACAAAATAACCAAACTATTAGATAACTTGCACTACAAGAAAACCCTGCGATTAGCGTCTCTTTAAGCTTCCTTTTTACCGTCCACTATCACTTTTAGTGTATTTTTCATCATTTTTTGGACAAAGTGGACGCTTTTCCACAAGATGGCGTTTTTAATGGTGTTTTTTGCGTCCCTTTTTAAAAGTTGGCACTATTTTGGACACTAATTAGCATCCCAATTAGTGTCCCAATTAGCATCCCAATTAGAGTCCCAAATAGCGTCCCAATTAACATCTTAGTTAGCATCCCAATTAGTGTCCCTTTTTAAAAGTTGGCACTATTTTGGACGCTAATTAGAATCCCAATTAATGTCCCAATTAGCATCACAATTAACATCCCAATTAGAATCCCAATTAGCGTCCCAATTAGCGTCCCAATTAGCATCCTAATTAGCATCCCAATTAGTGTCCCATTTTAAAAGTTGGTGCTATTTTGGATGCTAATTAGCATCCCAATTAAAGTCCCAATTAGCATCCCAATTAGCATCCCAATAAGCATCCCAATTAGCATCCCAATTAGCATCCCAATTATCGTTTCTTTTTAAAAGTTGGGGCTATTTCGGACGCTAATTAGCATCCCAATTAATGTCCCAATTAACATCACAATTATCATCCCAATTAGCATCCCAATTTATGTCCCAATTAGCGTCCACAAAAGCATCCCATATAACGCCAAGAATAGCCTCCAAAAAAAATGTCCTGAATAACATAGCGCCATATATTAATCCAGGGTTAACGATAGGAATTGTGCCATGAATTTCGGCAGGAAAAAAATCCAACATAGTGCCAATAGAGATCCAGGAATTGTGCCTAGAAAACATCCAACAGAGCACCAGGTATAGATCCAGGTATAACACTTAGAATAATGCCAGAAATTTTGAAAGGAACTCCACTAGGAATTGCACTAAATTTAGAGCTAGGAATTGTGTTCGAGAAACGTCTGACATAATGTCAGATATATCAATGTCAATGATCATGTTCCATGTGATAGTAATTTTGGATCTTGATTTATCATAGTGGAACCTAAATGATCGTAGTCATGGAACTTTTGGATCATGATTAATCCTAATGAGGGTTAAATTACCTTAATGTTACCTAAATTGCTCTTATGGCATTTTAGTGTCCCCAACAACATTTGATAGACCCTAATGGCATATGATTGTCCCTAACAACATGACGATGATGCATTACAATAATTATGATGGAGTGCATGGATATGGTTTGATAAGTATAAGAGTATATCATCCATTCTTGTGAGGTAGCATGGCTCCTTGCTCATTATTATCACAATTGTATTGATGATGACTACGACGATGCATATGATGTTGATTTATTGTATGATGACGACGACGATGTGGATGTCAACAATGATTATGCATGTAGTATCACTTTTGGATCCTAATTGATTTTAATGGTACCTAAATGTTTGTAATGACATCTAAAAAACCCTATTATCATTGAAATGACTGTAACGACATAAAAATGACCTTAACAATTACATGACAAGAATCCTAATATCGATGAGTGATTAATAACACTTATGGCATATGCGTGACCATAATAACAATGATGACGATGATTTTGTTGATGATGTACTTGATGTTGACGATGATGATGATAATGAGGATGATGATCAAGATGATGTTGATGTACCATATAGCATTGATGATGATGATGACAATGTTGATATCCACAATGATGACACATGTCATAATACTTATGTATAATGTAGGACTTGAGATATCGGAGTTAATAACAAGTAATAGAGGTTGTGAGGTGTTGACCATAAAAATATTGTTAGCCATTGTGAGGTTGTGGGTTTTACATTGGCTGATATGGCCATTGGGTTTAGTAGTTTCCCCCCACCCCCCCTACACCCACCTTGCATAAAGGTAGTACAATACCACCTATCATGGTGCTACCAAAATGTCACCCTACAAGGTTGTTTTGGACACCCCCCCATCCATACCCTAATTTTTACCAAGAACATCCAAGGCACAAGAAGTGGATATCAATATTAACACAAAAGCTAACTTTATTTGTACTCTTAAGGAAATTTTGGTCTTGGTTTAAAATGGAATGAATAAATAAGAATTTCAATAATTCTCATAGTGTTACTTTGAAGAAGTGGACCAATTGTTTTTACATCTTTGGCCTTATAAACGCACACCTCTCAAGGAAAAAAACAGTTAGTTGCTCAAGTTTTATGGCATTGGTGGATATTTCGTTAAAGATTCAGAATAATTGCTTCAATTTTCGGCGATTCTTTTGAGGTTTGTCAAATTTCTATTAAAGTTTAAATTAGTTTCGTTTATTATGTGAAACACCCTTGAATTGACATATTTGAGTGTTATTTTGCATTATACCTACTACGAAGCCAGGTGATAAACTTTGATAAAATTTATTGAATATCTTTGTTGTGCACTATGGCAAGTCTCAGGTCATGGGATGCAGGAGTGTCCTATGGCTAAAGTATTCCTTTGAAATAAAATGTTACAATTTCAATTACACAATTTATGCAACATGTTAACCTTGCCAAATTTGGTACATTGCATTACATGTGGACCGACATTAACCTCTGAGAATGTAACATAGTCTAAGAAGAAAATCATGGATGGTTCACATGGATTTTTTACACCTTTTTTTTATCTTACGAGATATCAATACACCAAAGAAACTTCACATACTTTCTTTTCATTTGATGTAATTTAGATAAATTTTTAGATCATGGAAAAAGTGCCTATGTATATTGTCAAATTTATGTTGTCCCATACCTTTATCTTAGGTAATCTTGCTCATTGATCAACTAAGATACAAGAACATTATATTGAAATATCTACTTCTCATACTAGTAAAGGGAATTATTTGGCTTTTCGATATGAGATTGGGTAGCATTTGTCTTAGCCTGTTTGTTGGAATTTTAGATAGGAGCACAATTCCTTGAGGAATCCCAAAGGCTCACTCGAAGCGACCAACTTTATGTTTAGTTAAAGTGAGTCAAAGTTATGGTAAATTTTATCTAGGTGGGATATAATATGTTTAAATAATTAATTAGTTATATCGATATGCCCACTACTTATTTTAGGTACCAAATCCTTCCTAAACATGAGATTTAGAAAGTTTTCTCCACCTTATTTTTAGTCCTAAATCCCCATATCTTTTACTCTTTGCTCAACACAAGAACCAAGACCTCCATGGGACGTAAAGAGTACAAAAAAGTATTCTTCCAAGAAAGTTATCATACCAAGCTCAAGGCTCGTTAATCTAGAGTGTCCATAATCTTTCCCTAACCTCTATGCATTACACAAGAACAAGCCTAGCTTTACCCTCTACCATTAATTTAGCAGCTAGCTTTACCCAAACTCTCTCTTCCAACTGTGGAGCATAGGCCACAGATTAGGCCATTAGAAATAATAGTAATAAATTAAATTTGGTTTTCAAATCTGTATGAATCACCACCATAAGTTTCATAAAAAACAAAGCCAAATTAATTGACTTTAGCTATCGAAATTTTGGTGGGTCTTGACGTGACACGAGAGCCAAAGTAATCGACTTAAGCTATCCAAATTATTGGGTCTTCATTTGACACGAAATAAATAATTAACTTAAAGGAATAATGGTCAAATTTGCGTAAATTTTAAGTATAAAGATATAAATTTAAGTTCAATTCCGCGAAAATTTAGTGCGAGAGTTTTATAATGATTTTAACTCTATAGTATAATGATTTTAACTCTAAACTTGGTGTTGGATTTTAATTTTAAAAGTTTTGTTCATTATACACCAATTATATGTTAACATATAGTTTGGTTCATTGAGTTTTTTTACATATAGTTTGGTTCATTCGTTCATTTACAAAGTATTTGTTTACATAGTATACCATTGTATTTGGAAAATATTTGTTATTTTTTCAATAAGCAGGTGATTTATTTCTTATTTAGTTTTTCTTAGCATAAAAGATGTTCTTGTTCGATTTTTGAGAAATTTAGTTTCTATTATGATAGTTATCATTGAAATTCAATGGATTTAAATGAAATTCTTAGGAATTTCCCTTCACATCTAATGTATATAGGTTTTAGGAAAAATCATGGCTTGACGGGCTATATTGCATCTGCATGTTTTAATTTGTTGTAGTTATTTTATGATTTTGGTTGAGTGGTCACCATGAAGGTTATTTATTCTACCTATTTCATTGAAGCCATTTGTGTGTTTACGTGTATGCTACACCCTTCTCCAAATTTACCTTTAATATGCAATAAATTGGATCTTTGATCATGAATAAAGATGCTTAGCACACATTTTTCATATTTTCCAGTTATCTTTGTTTCTTCAAAACATTGAGAAATCAATTGAATGACTAAGTCGTGAAATCGATTTGATGGCTAAGTAATTTTTTTAGCAAAATAATTTTCCTCTTTGTTACAAATTGTGACCAAGTACCATATAGAACATATTTCTATAGTTTATATAGCAATAATTGTTTTTTAATGGAGAGACACCTCACGAAATTTTAAATTTTATTAAGAAAAAAGAGCGTGATTTTTCAATGTTTTGTATACCTTTCCAAAGAAATTAATCCTGCCTAAACATTTAGTCACCCAAAAAAACCTTGGTTTTCTTTCACTTGCTGAAGAGAGTTCATTTCCGATGCAGAGGAGAGTTTATTTCATAGTTTTTGTTATTTGGTGCAGATTGAGCTGGGTTTCAAAGGTTTTGTAAGGAGATCCCACTTATGGGAGAACATAGGAGTACATTCTATATTGCAATAAGAGAGGGTTTATTTTCTCTATGATTATCCCTTGTGAAGAGGGCCCATTCAAATTGATCCCGTGGTTAGGTTGTGAAGGTCACAGGTTGTTGGAGAATCCAGGTGGGAGAGACAAGGGATTCCTATTTACTATTTTTTTTGTGTACATCCCTCCATTTTAAAGGACATTCCATTCATCCAAAACCAAAAGGAAGAGTTGTTGCAGTGAAGGGGGGAATATTGAGAGTGTTATAGACACGTACAGGAAGTCTTAAGGCATGGAAAGACCAAATACAACGTATACAATTAAATACTAGAATGTTGGAATTTTATCAGCGTATATAATTAAAAATATTCTGTATTAGATATTCATTAGAGTGCTCAATTTACCCATGATCTTGTTTGAGAGTTTACAAGCTTCCTTTTTTGTCCCTTGAGCAGGATTCAAAGTCCTTAAATCATGGCTTCCCATGTGATTGGTTATCCACTCATTTATCCCAAGAGAGAACTCAAGTTTGCAATTGAATCCTTTTGGAATGGTAAGAGCAGTGCAGCTGACTTACAGAATGTAGCAAAGAATTTGAGAGCTACAACATGGAAGCAGATGGTTGATGCTGGTCTAACATACATCCCAAGCAACATGTTCTCCTTGTTATTAATGGTGGTGATGATGATGATGTACTTAATGCTTGAGGTATAATGATGTACTTAATGCTGGTAATGATGATGATAATGAGGATGACCACCTAGAGTCACTTATGAATTTGAAGGTTGAAGAAAGGATTATGGGAGTCTAATGAGCGAACATATTTATATTAGTTATTTTGAAAAGAAATGTAACAATAAGAAAATGACTTTGTGTTCGCTCGATTGTAATTTTCAGTTTCATATATCAAAGCTTACGACTCAGAGGGTCTCCGCATTCCATTGTGATGGTTTTGGGATCCACAAGGAGAAAAGGCCACCATGCCTTTGCCTTTACGTGTAGTGAAGAGAAAAGGTAAAAAGAAATTCAATGGAATTGTTGCTTCTATCAAAACTTGTGCCCCCTGAGCTATAATATGTGCACGGAAGGGGGTTGGCTTCTGCATCCATTACATCATGAAAATTGGACAACAAGCTACTAATGGACATCATAGCTATATACTATTGATATTCAATACGAAGATTGACTTGGGCTATTAAAAACTTGGAACACAATATTTTCTTCACCTTCCAACCTTATTTTTCCATTCAATGATATTCAATACATGATATTATAAGAGGACCCATGCAAATGGTCGACAGGAAAAATGGTGTCGCTTATGCAAATTATGATGTGCAGAAATTTTTATGTCTCACATAGTTCAAGTTTCAATTTCAAAGGTATAGTCTCTCCACGTCTAGGTTAGGTCTCAATTTCAAAGGTATAGTTCCTCCATGTCTAGGGGTTTCAAGGTTCTCTAAAGCTACCTAAAACTTGGAAAAATCCTATAACTATGCCCCTTGGATTTTTGGAAATTTTTTCTTTGTAATATTTCATTGGCATAGGCAAAAACATTGACTTAATCACTGAATGTTTTCAAATTTAAAAACTTTATGTACACAATCCTTTTGGAGGAAACTTATTTTCACTTATGTGGCGATTTATAAGTTTGATGTAACTTATTTTCACTTATTTTCCTAGACTTGATTTCATCACATAAACTTATATTATCTACACACAACTTTCTCTCATTTTTGAAACATATCAAAATTCTCTTTGATGTTTCATTTCCCTGCTTTGGAGACATGCTCGTCATAAATTCATTTACATTTCAATCCAAATCCCCAATTCTACCTCCATACCTCCATCTATTGACAATTTATTCCTCTCCTTTTTGACATTCCAAACCTATGTTTATCAACAATTCCTTCCTTTCCTTTTTCACATTCCAACCCTATGAAGTTTTATTATGTTTTTACTTAACCATGCTGCACTTATCCTTCATCTTGGCTTCCATAACCCATTTTCCAAAGAGAAGCTGAGTACAATGCCAACACATGCACTGGGCGCTATGATATTCATTGCAAATCCATTCCAAGTCCACAATCCACATGTTTCTTGTAAAGACACTCATCGTGATTGAAAGACTATGCTTTCATGGGTCATTTATCTCAAGTCTGACATTCGATCTCATATGTAATTCTAGATATGTATCTCTAAGTAGTAGATTCAATTGACCTACATCAGGGTCAGAGTAAGTTTCTGAAGATGTGTTGTAAATTTAGCTTTACTTTAAATTTGATGATCTTTCCTAAGAATAGAAGACACCCTATGAATTGTGAAATGTTACGGAGGGGGCCGCTGGTTTCCTGTTCAGTAGTTTTGTCGAGCCCTGGAGCGAGATCTCCAAATGGGTCAAGATTCAAGAACTGAATCAAGTACTAGGGCTTTCATTTTTCTCCATGATGCCACCAATCAGCTCAACATGGGCGTGCACAAGTAGACCAGGGGTATTCAACAAAATCTATGTCAAGCCAACAATTCCCATATTTCTTAAACCCTTGGATCCCTTCGAAGATATGGCCTTGATTCCAGCTTGATTAAAACCCAAGATCGAATCTAGATTAAAACCCAAGCTCTGTTATAGTATACAAGCCCTAAGAATTATCTAGGGTCCATCTAGACAAGATATTGGGGATTTTAAGGCCATGGCTCATGTGGCCTTTCCTGGGTATGTTGGTTGGCCAAGAAAATAACCAGCGTTAGGATGAAAGATATAAGACACAGAGATCAAAAGGATGTCAGATTAGGGATAAATGGGGTGTTCACTTGTCCAATATTGTTTAGCATGCTTACACAATGTTCTGTTAGGTATGATATGCAAGTGAATTTTTTGTTTGGTATGTTTTGCAAGTTGAGGAGCCAGAGATTTTTAGAGACATGTCCCTGGGGAGGGATTCTTTAGCCGATGAAGCATGGTGTAGTAGGTGCAAAGAATGATATTAGAGGCATTGTCAGAAAGAAGAATGACAAGCATTCACACTCAACAAAAAATGGACGATTTATTTAGTTCACAGGTATGGATTAATTAATGCTCACCTTTTCTTCCCGCTGGTAGAATTTTTCTCCGTTTTCTATGTTGCAAAGGGAACAAGAAGGGACTTGATGTCAAATATAAGTAGATCCATGACCATTGGACCATTGTTGTTGGGAGCAAAAGCAAAGTAGAAGTGCAAAACAAGAAGTGAGAGCACAGAGCGCCAATTTCTAAAAGACTCATGGAGATTTTTTTATATAATATACATTTAAATATATTTTGATGCATATATTATATATATATAAGTTATAGGAGAAAGGGGATGAAAAATATGAGATACAGAAGGGAATTCAATTCTTGGGGATGAAACCTTGACAGAAGAAGTATCGACATATACTGTGGAGTCAAGATTTAAGTTCATGATTTATACATAAATGGATTTTTTTGATATAACAGATGGAGATATTTGCATTAAAATAAAGTCGCAGCCAAACCATTCAACAAGATAATAAAAAATTTGCAGACCCAGTCTTGACTTGTCCAAAAAGAGTCCAACAAAATTTCTGCTATGATAACTGCCTTAAGTAGCCCACTAAAATTTTAAAAAGGAGTTTGCGCAATGGGTCTTTCTACAAACCTTGGAGGCCTGGGCGTCCTCAAACATCGTTCAATTCATGATGTGTTTCCTACTGTATTGTTTCCTCTGCTAATCTGACCCATAAAATCTATCAGAATGCAACTATGGCAAGTATGAATGTGTTGCTTCTCTTATCAATTTCCTTCTTGCTTCCAACTGTTCCACTCTCTCCAGTCCTCCGTTGCATCAATTTCAATATTTTCAGTTGGGATTCCATATCCTCCAATTGTTGGTTCAAAAAATATTTTTCATCCTCTTATCCCATATCTTAATTTTCCCTCCATTTTATCCAACTTCCTTACTTGTAGACCATGACATTCCTGCATTTCTTTTATATGCCTCTCACAGTGACTAAATTCTCTACACATTTCAGAGACTTCACATAGTGCGATGATTTTGGTGGATATGGTTTCCCATGATATCGATCCTAACCAAATGTTCTCCACAATGGTTACAAGATACTTAGAAAATCCCAAAGTCTTCAGCATACTCGATATTTTTGATTAAAATTGATAGCAGAGATGGTCCTCTGCATACAATACTACAATGTTTAATCCAACATCAAAGACAAGTTGTCGACATGAAATACAAAACTGACATAGGAGCATCCCAACGGCGTCAGATATACCATACTCATCAATAAAAAATCCCAGAAATGCTTCAGGTCCAATGCCCATACTCATGTTTGAACTAATCCAACATTTTGCGTAATGTCTCATCTCTACTACAAATGATTCAAATATGTGAGCTACCATGAGTTGAAGGGTTGTCGTGAGTTCTAAAGAGCCTGACTCCACAAAATTCCACTGTTGTGACTTGTCTCAAATCTGAGAGTGTATTTCAACTTGGATAATTCAAAATATCTCATGGGAGGTGGCTAAGGAATGCCCCCCATTTTCACTTAATTTTCCTTTTTCCGAACTAGATTCAGGGTTTGGCTGTAGATCTACCTTAGTTTTTTTTGCTTCATGACCTTGTAATAAGCTATGGTTTCAAATCTTGTTTTTAATAGTTGTGTTCGTTGGACTAGCCTAAGAAGAGTAGGATCCTTCAGACTTTAGTGTGGAACATGTGACTCATAATTATGATTAAGTCTCCTATAACTACCAATTTCTTGAACCCCATCTCTTTAGCAAGCAAAATGGCTTGATATAGGGATAGGACATCTGCTTGGTTATTGGTTGCTTCACCTAAACCCCAGGAGAAGGATACTTTTGGTTTTCCTTCAGGAACAAAAATGATAGCCCACTGCACCTGCCACCCCTGGATATACATAAATGGATTTGAAAAAAAGTAAAATAAATAAATTAAACATCTTCCTCATTGATAATTAATGGAATAAGATTGTATAGTCCTTCAAAATATTGAGCAACTTGATCTCAATAACAATAAATCTTTCCTCAGCCCACACTAAGCTTTGTTATAGCTTTGGATTGATATTTTTTTGTAAGACAAATATTTTTTTATCAAAAGCTAAGTTGTTGTAGTTGTAGAGGAAGGTGGATAATTTTCAGAGGGAATAATTGAATAAAATTCTGGATATGTGCATCAATTGTGGATGTATAGAATTTTTTTTTCATGGTTGTAATTCGTTGGACCTTACTAAAATAGCAGGCAATGCTAAATTTACTTTGTTATGCAAATTAATCATGTGGAGGGTACTAGCATCATGTGTGTTTAGTAATGATATTTTTATCTTTTTGGCTCTAGATTTAAATCCTGACTAGCATTCATATGTGATCTAATAAGAGCGATAGCTGGGTGACAAACTCTTGCATTGCATTATTGAGTTTTAGTCAACTAATTCTTGGTTCAAACAATGTAAAAGGAAAATATCTACAACTTGTGATCTGTATAAGAGTGATAAATTAAATGGTACTATAAATAGGTTTTTGAGAGAATCTACCTACTGTAGGGTATTATCTATACATGTTACATAACAAGTATCATTTATGCCCTGACATCTGTTGGTGTGTACTGCTAGTGAATAATGAATTTTGGTTCTAAGAATTTTCCTTGCTGAATATCCCCATTTTATGTGTACAGGGGTGTCCAACCACACTAGGAACCAATTGATCTAGGGAGTTTGTTGAATTTTTTTTGTAAAGGATAAACACCTAAAATCACGTATTATTTGATGTGGTGGATCAGTTGTTCAGAAGATTGAGAAAGACACTGGATGTAAAATTAGGGTTGAAGATAATGTTTCTTCTGGGGATGTGACATTATTTGTTTGCATTTCTGGTCCTAATAGATCATGTCTTAAAAAAGGAACAGATGCAGTGAGGAAGCTAGTTAATGAAGGAGAAGATGATGGGAAAAATCACAGCTCATGATAGGGTTGGACAGAGCATGCTACTTCTCAAAGACAACATTCTAGGTCCAGAATCCCTCATTGGAGGCCTCGCAATTCTCATGAAGAGAAGTATGCACCTGATCACCATTTTTCTCAGAATGAGGGTAGGTGGAAATTAGAAGGGAGTTCTTCTCATGGAAGGGGCGGCCCTAATTTTTCATCTTCATATTTGAGCAAAGCTGGTAAGATGGGATGTTTCAACTTACTGTTTTTTTTGCGGGGGGGATTTTAATAAACATTTTATATAAGAATAAAAAATAGCGGCTTACAATTTTGTATTGAGATGAAAAGTAAATAGGTATTATCTCCCAATAATCTACAACAATGGTGCATATCATTTTTTTCCAAATCGAAAATAGTGCTACCTGTCACTTGTGATTTTTCCAATTCCAGAAAAATAGTTTGTTTTGACCCATTTCAAAACATCGTAATCGAAGCCCATATGTTAAAATCTACGCGTGCATGTCATTTATTTTGTAATTGAATATAAAGTTATGGTGGCACAATTGGAAGAAATTGTAGATAATTATGAAGAAGGCAAAGGTTACTGATCACAGAATTTCCTGAGTGTATTTTTTCATTGGTTGAATGCTTTGATGCAATTTTTTTTCCATATTTAATAGTATGTTTTGTTTATTCCCTAAATAAAACATTAATTCTGGCATGCCCTTAACCCATTCCTTTAAGGTGATGGTAATGGAAGCTAAAGGAAATCTAAAATTCATTGTTATCCTCTTTCACAGATCGGGGTTCTTATCAACGCCGCAGACATGCATTGGAAAGAAGCGTGTATGAAGGAGAAAAGCGGGAAGCTGATGTGTGAGGTAAAGAACTAGATCCTGTATTCAGGCATGATCGACCTGTTTTAGCAGATACTTTGGAGGAGTTAGAGAAAGAATTTTCAAAAGTGGCCCTGGAGTTATTCAGAGTCAAAAGCACTGATGAAGATGAAGAGAACATGAGGTACATTTCTCATATTCTGATACCATTTATTTATTTCATGGATATAAAGTGTATTCGACCACCTGCAATACTATCGGTAATTGACCCTTCCAATTTTTATCCTGCTTACTTATGCACAAGACTTGTTTTTTTTCTGTATTCTATTTCTGTAGGATACATGTTATATTATTTTGAGGATGGTATAAAATTAAAATAGAAATTTTATTTGTAAGATAGTATCCACGGGTTATTTGAACTTGTGACCTACCATATTCAACTTCTCATCTCAATTACTCATTACCAATTGTTTTGACCCTCTGAGATTTTTTTTCTTAATTTTATTTTTTGTAAGCAAGCACCCATGGAGTTTTGAACTAATGACTTTACATAAGGAGTGCCTTAACAATACACCCATTCACCGTCTATTCTATTCCCCGTGGGAAGAAATTAAAATAGTAATTGATGAAATAAGATGAGATAATTTTATTAATGTTCAAAAAATGGCCACAATAGATCAACGGTACTGCTAAGTAACCATTACAGTATGGGTGTGCAATAACCACTCCTATAAATGTAAAAAGAAGATCTAATCTAATATCTAAACACTATTAATAAAGAAATAACTATTGGGAAACCTGGATAGATACAATCGTTCTAATGGTAAGATGTAATAAACTCCATGGAGGGATGCCTTGGAGGAGGGCACCTGGAGGTCAGTCCCCACTGGACTTGTCACCAGATTAAGAGGAACAAACCTTGTTGTGGATCACCCACCTCTGCATACATATCGCTTCTATCATCTGAGGTAAGAATTGGCCTGCTAAATTTCTCGTTGTCTTAAAGGAGGGGCATGTTGCTTCTTCCTAGAATCAGAGGGTTTCCTACTAGAGGGACAACCCCTCTTTGATGATATGAACTAACAACCAAATGGATCTGGACCCCTGCTGGAATGGTGTTGTTGTTTTCCTGGGCATTGGTGGTCATGTTCACTCAGAGGATCGGTAAAGTGTGTGATTGTCTCATTAGTGTCTAGCCTGGGGAATTCTTGAGTGTAAAAGATCAAAGAGCCAAAGACTCCCTTGTTAAACAAGGTTAAGTACTGCCGATCTGGGTATTGAAAGAAGATGGAGAGATCAGATAAGTTAAATTTATTAATGTCTAATTAATGACCACAAAATTGGGCCCATGGGATTGTTTGGTACCATGACGTCAATACAAAGTGGGAGCACTAAGGTGGCTCCTATAAACGTGAGATGTAGAAAGAAATGTATTATTCTAACCTAAATACTAGAAGGAAAACTCCAAGTATGACGAAAGTGAAGGTGGCCCTTCGCATTTGAATTGATCTCGGGTTGGAAATATTACTACCAATTGTTTGTCTCTTGGAGCCCATAGATGATGGGAGCATCGAAAAGAAGGAAGTAATATGTTGAGGTGAGGTTGGTAAAGAATGTGATCGTGGTTGAAGGATGAGGTAGTGAAGCTAGAGGGCCTCCCTCAAGTAAAGTGCTAGGAGTATTTGGTCAAGATACCTAAGGAAATTGGTCAGTGTCTGAATCTCCTTGGGGAGAAGCTCTTAAAAAGGACAATGAAATCACACGAAAGATGGAGTTGACCTGAGTCTCAACCTATCGAAGTTGGCATACCTACAAGATCTTGTCTGATCAGTCAGTATGGTGATCTGTCTCCATCCTAAGGTGATGAGAATCCACTTTGAATTTCCCTAAAGGAATATGAAGAGCATGCACCCCATGGCAGAGTGTGTAATGGGGTTGAACAATGACACAATCCCTTAAATCATTGAAGTGCTCAATGTTAGGAAAAATTTGGACATAACTCTCCTTGAGGGTTGATCCATGTGACTTGCATGATCTACCTAACCTCCATTAACCACTGAACGTTACACATTGTTAACCCCCTATGTGCATGGGTGGTTACTTGGAGCCTTAATGGATTGACCTGGGTTGAATCCTGAGTTTTCTGAACATAAGTATATAAGCAACATGGTTCTTAGGCATGGAAGATGAATTTTGGGCTCTCTGTGTTAAATCAAAATTCTGAGGGGCTTAGAAAAATTTTGGGCACTTCTATAACCCACAATAGAAACAAAGAGACCTAAATATCCAATTATGGACAAGTATCAACTATTTTGGGTTAAATTTAGACCTAAAGAAACATTATGGGAAGCCTAAGGGGAAGTAAGCAATAATTTTTCAGTACTGGAAGCATTCATGGCAGATGGTAGCATATTCTGGGCTAAACTTTGCATAATCAAGCCTGATCATGAATTTTTGATAGCAATGAACATCAACATTATCAAGTCTGGGAATAGTTCTCAAGGGTACAATTAGCCTAAGACCAATTCCCAACCTTAAATCAAGACTAGTAGTAGTCACAGAGTTAGAAACATTTTTTATCCATGTGAAAGAAGCTAAATCTACATCTCAATATCTAGCATCATTTGGCAGCCACTAGTTAGAATCCACAGATACCAAAATATGGAGCAACATGTTGTCAAAGAATTTTTGTAGCAGCTTGTCTAAAACTAGTAGTGTTGAGACATCTAGTAGTGTTGATTGTAACAACATGACATGGATCAAAATGGTGATGACTAATGATGAACCATAATGGCATATGCGTGACCTTATCAATGATGATGTATTGTTTGATGAGGACAATGATGACCATGATATTGTTGATGATGCACTTATTGATGTTGATGTTGATGATGACGATGTCAACGATGATGATGATGCAATGTATGGTGTACTTGACGTTGACATTCACTTGTCCTCGAAAACATTTGAGTGACCTTAATAGCATTTGAGTGACCTTAATGGCATTTTGAGTGACCATAATGGCACTTGTCCTCAACAACATTTCAACATTTTGAGTGACCTTAATGGCACTTGTCCTCGACAACATGTCTTAGATCACGTTGCCTTAAAGCGACAATGGTTCATACATTGTCAAACTCCTAGAAATAATTATTGCATCTTTGTATTTGGAAGAGGTTTTGGTAGTCCTATCTTCGAACTCATGGGAATTACTTTCAAATTTATATCACTCTTATTGATCTCTAGATATGTCTTATATGTTGATGACCTTCACCAAACCCAATAAACGTCTGAACGTTAACCCAATAAACTCCTGAACTGCTATACTCATATATGTTCAAATTTCAATACTTAACCCCATTTCTAGGCTTTACTCTTGAGTGTTATTGGGAGACAAATACCAAAAACCATTGAGGGTAGGAGTTATGCTTAGAAATGCTACACATTGCACCATATCCAAGCATGGTCAGTGACAAAATCATCCCCACAAAAGTAGAGACTCTCTTTTAACAGTTTGTCCTTTATGAAAAACAAAAATTAACGCTCATCCTTTGTTCAAGATGAAAATTTTAAATTTCCTGATAGGTTTGTATGACTGAAATGCAATCAGATCGCATTGTCATCTCTTTTACTATAGTCTTTCAAAATAGTGAGAGGAATATGATAACATTGCCTCTTTCCTTATATATGTAATTATGCAGATTGTGGTTACGCCTGGACAACAAGACAAATGCTTCCTTTGTGGTCAGGTTGGTCATTTTGCAAATGCATGTGAAGGATAGCCAAAAAGAAAGCAAGGAGATTTTGATGAGAAAGGTGGTGAACTAAATGTTAATCCTAAAAAGCCTTATTAGGTAAGTCGGATATAAGTATAATTTTTGATGTTAGGATTTTGGTTATGCATGCTTGGAGGTTTTTTTCTTTTTGTTAATGTTGTATTGTTGCATTAATACTAATAATGGTCCCATTTAGGTCATGATAATTAAAGCAAGTTTCAATATTATTATAGATCATGTGGATGTTTCACTTCTATTTTTACATCTAACTTGTTTCTCATATCTCAAATATTTGGCAGTTCGTCAACATCTAGGTTTTACGTGAATATTTAGAGTATGATATGAAGATTCCAAAACCTCCAATGGATATTGATTTTGAACGGGCTGTGGATGATTTTGTCTTCATCTGTTTCTTTGTTGGCAATGATTTCCTTCCACACATGCCTACATTGGAAATTCGTGAGGTTTGTATGTAGAGATGTTACACCTCCTATATTCTATTTGAATTCCTTAAATAGTCGCTGAATAAATATTATCTAAATTTACATTCTGTTCTGAAATTGATTTCAGTTGAAACACTTGGAATAGTTTTATGTCCAAGCTGATTGTTGTTCTAACTTCTAAGCATGATTATCTCTAGTGTGTAGACAGTTTATTATAGATCTGTTTTTACAGCTCACATTCTCTATTTTGGTTATGTGACAATATTCTCCTGGAAGATAATTTGTTGGTGGTTATTTTCTATTTTACAGGGTGTAATTAATTTGCTCATGGTTGTATACAAGAAAGAATTCAGTGCAATGGGTGGTTATTTGACAGATGCAGGTGAGGTATTATGACACTTATTGCATTTATTATATAATTTTTGTTGGCAAATATTATGTTGACCGAAGGACTTCACTATATGTTACTAGATATTGTGATATTTTCACTTTGGTCTTCTAAATCTTGCAATCTGAAGTTGTGTGGCCTTTGAAATTTTAATTATCACTTGAATCGCAAGATCTCATGTCCCCAGATTGATGGAAATGATACCGAGTTCATCTTGACTAGCTTTATCCAATTGCTAGCATTAAAGCTGTATAATGTTTTCTCTTTCTGAAATTTCAAATGCACATGGATTTTTATAAAGGCTATAGGATGTCTCCTGTGTCTGAAATTACTCAAAATTGAATGAAAGGGTGTTAACTGGTTTGGATACAGCTAGCATTTCCAGCTAAGCTGATATCACACTAAAATGTGGAACATTTTATCATGCAGGTAATATTGGACACGGTGGAGCATTTTATTCAGGCTGTTGGAACATATGAGGATAGGATTTTTCAAAAGCGAGCTCATATTCATGAGGTACACATTTAGTTTATATGAAATTATGAAAAACTTTGTCACTTGTACGTATTTGGGCCTTATTTTGAAAAAAACACAGCTATACATTTTTTAACTATTCAATAACCCCCACCGAGGATAGCACCCTTCCATTGGGCCAAGCTGTGAGCTTAAGAACATTTTGAATAGGAACTCTATGCCATATGAAAAATGGAAAATGGGTCAATAGCTATTTTTGTAGAGCATTTTATTAAGAAATACATTAAGCCAAGGGAAATACTTTGTTAAAACTCTGGAAATATTAGGAAATACATGTATTTTACATGCTTACACATATTTTACATGTATTTTTATATATGCATATCCAACCATATTGTATCCAATTTGTTCTCATATATGTACATATATGTATCTATATCTTGGTAACTTTAGCTTCTCACTGATAACTAGATGAATTATCATAGTTGACTTCTGTTAAGTATTTGATTACTAGCAATATATTAGGTCAGACTAACTTGAGCTTCTTGTTGGTTTTTCTTAAACTTTACGCTCATTTCCTTTATATCCAAATGAGGGCATAAAATATGCTCTACATGATGAAATGATTATTACTGCATTTGTTTTATGGGAGTGACCCATCTCCTGAAGGATACAACATGGAAAAGTTCCCAGAAAATGACAAGAAATGGACGTCAACAAACCATTCCTAGGGAGTTCTTGGAATGGTCAGTATTTTAGAAATGGTACTAGTATTTTCTCTAAACTTTCTTTTTGATCCCTTCATCATAATGAGTACCATTATCCACTTGATGTAGTTTAGCCACATTACTCTTTTGTACTCGCCATTTTTTATGTTCAGGAAGATATTGTAGATTCTCAGTGTATGCTGTTTCCACTGAAAATTCCTTCCATAATACATTCAACCCCCACCCCCCAACATATTTAGTGAGTGGTCTATTCCTGCTACGCCTTACAAATATTTAAAGACATTGGAATTAAGTTTCCTTATAGAACTCATGCTATATCCCATATGCATTTCTACAGTTAATTCTCAATTCTCATGCTTTTAAATGCTTGAATCGACAATTCACAATTCATTGCAATGATATAAAATCTGTTTCAAGGCATACTCTCTTTATTTTCACTCTTGTTTCCCCACTCTGTTAGAACTGATCTTCTGTAGGTAACTATGTTGGTACATAAGTTAAGACTTATCTCGTGTGTAATCACATGCAGCTAGGACCAACAGTAGAATTTTCTGTCTACTATAATAAGGTGCAAGATATTACATGTTTGTAACCAGGCTGTCATAATTTGGCTGCTAGCTAGACTGGTGGAACATTGCTTTTTTCTCTGGCCATGTGCATGCACTAATGTGTATTGCTAATCACATGGCTTATCAGGTCCTGATATAACCAGAATGCCCAAGCTACATGATTTTAGGTAACCAAATTGGTACTATTACATTGTCATATTCTGATACATGTAACACTGTTGATGTTGATGAGTGTCCTTTTTGGTATTACAAAAGCCTCTTTCTCTGTTTCCTTCTTCGACCATTAGATACTCAAAGTTATGTATTGATCCTTTTACCATTATAGAGTACTCTGTAAGTTAGGCTCTCAAATTCTTAAAGGGTTCTAGCTAAATGGAAGAGCTAGAACCCTTTAAGAATTTAGCTAGAGCCCTTTAAGAATTTGAGTTAGTTTTACCAAAACATGAGAGACATGAAACTAGGCATTAAAAAGGATGCAACACATGGTGCTAATGATGAAGCCAAACATGGCATTGATATGGTAGCAAAATAAGACGTTACTTTGGATGCAAAAAATGGCACTACATAGGAAGAAAAATATGGTGCAACAATAGAAGAAATATTTGGCATCATTTTGGTAGCAAAACATGATGCAAAAAAGGAAGCAAAAATTGGTGCAAATTTGGAAGTGAAAATTGGCACATATTTGGAAGTAAAACATGGTGCAAAATGGGATGCTAAAGTGGTAGAAAAAATGGATGATAATTTGGATGCTAACATGGTGCTATTAAGGATGCAAATATGGCGGTAACGGGGGTGTCATTTAAGGAGCAAAAGAGGACACTTTCTAGGAAGCAAAGAAGGATGTTATTTAGGAAGTAAACCTCAATGTTGTTTAGGAAGCAAAGTTGGGCACTATTCTGGAAGCAAACCTTGATGTTGTTTAGGAAGCAAAGTTGGACGCTATTCTAGAAGCAAAAAAAGAGACGCTATTTTGGACGTCATAAAGGATGCTATTTAGGAAGCAAAAAAAAGACATTTTTGGGACACTTTAAGTTTTGTCCATGATGCGTCCCATTTAGCGTCTAGCTTGACCACTCAATGTAAAAAAAATTACACCAAAAAGGGACGCTAAATGGGACGCTAATTCCAGGATTTGTTGTAGTGTTGATTACTGAAATGTCTAAGCTAAAGGACCGAGGGAAGATACCTGTGAGGGGTAAAGGGCAAAGTGATTTTGTTCTTCGGAACCCTAATTTTGTCCCTTACAGAAGAGGCAACCCCCCAGTTTTGATCCTCAGAAGGGAAAGGAATCAAGGGAAAAATCAGAGAATCATAGATCCTTTTTAGAATGTTGTACTAGAAGAAGAACCAGAGTTCATTGAGAAAGAAGGAGAGGCAAAAGACAACATCCACTGCATGTAAGATGAAGTTGACTATTCTTTTCTGGCACAGGAAGAATATGGGGAAGCCCTAATTGATGAGCAGATAAGTGAAGAAGCAGTATATTAGACAGATGGTCAAGGAGGGTATAATATGAGGTCCAGGATGGTTGCTCCCCTTAAGAAGAATGTTGTTCCTACCAGGCAGCCTATTGCACTAGCTAAGAAGGCTACTATTTTACTGAAGAAAATGGATGTCATTCCCAAACCATTGCAAAAACCAACACCTTCATTAAGCCCTGATCATGTCCAACTCAAAGCTCCATTACATGAGGTAAGGTTTCCTGATAGACTGCATTATTCTTTCAACCTTGAGTCAGAGATTCAGAAATTGAAGATCCCTTTCCCATTAATCAAGCTAATGAAAAATGATGCATTTAAATATTCCATACTGAATTCTCTTTAGCCAAAGATACATATTAATATTGACTTTGTCAATCTACAAGATGATAAACCTATTGTAACCCTAGGCCCTATGATTGAAGATGTAAAGGATTCATGCCCACGTTTCTACATATCCTTGAATATCCATGATAAAGTCCTTCATAACTGTCCGCTGGACTCAGGAGCTTCCCATAAACTAATGCCAAAAGCTGTGATGGATGAGCTTGGTCTCAGTATTACAAAACCCTACCATGATTTATTCTCCTTTGACTCTAGAAAGGTCAAGTGCTTGGGCCTCATCAAAGACCTTGTTTTAAACCTATCTCAGCTACCTTCAAAAAGCATCATGATGGACATTGTAGTGGCTGATATCCCTCCTAAATTTGGTCTCTTGCTGTCTCGATCATGGAGTAAAAGGCTAGGTGGCACCCTACAGATGGACCTTACATATGCTACAATTCCAATGTTTGGAGCGGAGACCAAGAGGCTTTACAGAGAGAATCATCTTGCCTACATCATAAGCAATGAAAGGAATTCAGTGAACCACCCCATCTATGCAGTAGACACTAATTTTGGGTCATGCATTCTACAAATAGATGATTCTCAGCAAACACCACTCTAGCTTACCAAGCCCACCTATCAGCAGCCTGAAGAAGTGACCATAGCAGTTTGGAACATGTATTTTGATGTGGATAGCACTCAAAACTTAGCTTGATGTGGCTAGTATTGATCTCTCCATCCAAAGAAAATATTCATCTGTCTTATAAGCTTGAATTTAAAACCACTAACAATATAGCAGAATATGAAGCCTTGCTACTAGGAGTTAAAGCTACCAAGGAAATGGGGATCATGTGCATGAGAATATTTGGAGATGCTGACCTTATTATATAGCAGGTCAACAACACCTTTTAAGCAAAAAATGTCAGACTAAAGGCCTACAGGGACGAGGTATGGAAACTCAGAGACACCTTTATGTTTTTTGAACTGTCATATATACATAGGTCTTTGAATCACCTGGCTGTCTCTGCAAGTTTGTTTGTTCCTCCTTTACCTCCTAAGCTCAGCTATGATGTTCAGGTCAAGTACAAACCTTCCCTGCCAGATAATGTAAAATTTGGGAAGGTGTTTGAGAATGATGACGAGCTTAGTAAATTCCTTCAGCTAGTAGATGAATTCTCTGATATGCATATAGATCAGGAACACCTAAACATGGAAGAATCCCAACAGCTCAAGTTGAAAGATAAAGTAGCTGATCAGAATATTGTCTAATTACCCAACAATTATATACCTCGGGGTCTAGTACCCCTAGAAGAGATTTTTGATCATAATGATATCCCTTTCAAGCCTGGAAATAAGGAGCAAGACCCTGCTGTCCAAGAGCAAAACATAGGTAGCCAAAGCCATCCAAAACTTATAAATATTCCTACTAAGTTGACTATTGATCAGAGGTCCAAATTTTGCAGCCTGATAAAAGAATTTGCTGATATCTTTGACTAGGAGTATAGTGACATGAAAACCTATGACACCAATATCATCCAACACAATATTCATTTGGAGAAGGACACCATCCCTTTCAAATAGAAGCTGAGATCCATCAGTTCTCTCCCACTACCTATAATTGAAAAAGAAATCCATAAGCTCCTCAAAGCCAAAATCATAATTCCCCTCAAGTATTCCAAGTGGATTGCAAACTTAGTGGTGGTAAGGAAGAAGAACGAGGAGATTAGGTTATGTGTGGATTTTAGAAACCTAAACAAGTGATCCAAAAAAGACAACTATCCACTACCCAAGATGGAGCACCTATTGCAAAGAGTCTTAGGGGCTAGTGTCATGTCATTTCTGGATGGTTTCTTTGGATACAACCAAGTTGCTATGCACCCTGATGACCAAGAGAAGACTGCTTTTACCACTCCCTAGGGCACTTTCATGTATGCCAAGATGCCATTTGGACTGATGAATGCTGGAGACACTCTTCATAGAGCCATGGACCTAGATTTTGTAGGATTGAAAGATAAATTCCTGCTTATATACTTGGATGACATAACTGTTTACTCTCACATCCATCATGAACATTTGTAGCACTTAAGAAGGGTATTTCTGAAATGCAGGAGGTTTGGGATATCACTCAACCCTAAGAAGCACCAATTTGCACTCAGTGAAGGGAAATTCCTAGGTCACATAGTCTCAGCTGAAGGTGTGAAGATTGATTCGGTTAGGGTTGAGGCAATCCAGAAGCTATCCATACCTAGGTCAAAAAGGGATATTCAATCCTTTTTGGGTAATATAAATTTTGTTAGGAGCTTCATCCCTAATTTTTCTGAGCTGGTAAAGCACATAACATCTATGTTGAAAAAGGATACAGAAATCAAATGGACTGAACAGGAAAGAATCTCTTTCGAATACATAAAGAAGGCTATCATGGAATCCCCAACCCTTATTAGTCCGGACTATACCAAGAGTTTTTACATCTTCTCCTTTGCATCCTATGACACAGTGGTAGCTGTGCTGTTACAAAAAGATGATGAAGGTCTCGATCATCCAATTGCATTCTTTAGCAAGACATTGAGGGATGCTGAGCTGAAGTATGATCCCATTGAGAAACAAGCTTATGCTCTCATCAAGTCATTGAAGACCTTAAGGATTTACATTCTACATGCAAAAGTCCTTGCCTATGTTTCTTCAGCTACTGTGAAGGATGTTTTGACTCAGCCTGACATTGATGGAAAGAGAACTAAATGGATTGCCAAGCTTATTGAGTTTGATATAGAGGTGAAACCCACTAAGCTAGTAAAAGGACTAGGTCTGGCCAAACTCATGTCTAAAGAAAACTATGAACTAATGGGGATAAACTTCACTTGTGTCAATTCAACAAAATTACAAACTGTAGTAGCAACAGAAGTAGTTCAGGATCAGAATGACATTCAACAAGTGGCTGAAAACTTGTCTTCATGTGAGTGGTACTCAGGTATTATTCATTTTCTGCAAAAAATAGAAGCTCCTCCTGGTCTCACTCCTAATCAATCATGATCTCTTAAACTAAAGTCTGTTGAATTTTTCATAGGGGAGTTGGGGAGAATTAGGAAGAAAATTAATAGTTTATGCTGTAGAGAAGAAGCCCCAACAAGTTTATGTTGGATCTCTCTAAATGATTGAAAGAAGATTACTCTCTTTGGCATCCCTAGTGCCTTCACTCCCACTTGCAGTTTGTGGCATGTTTATCAATTTGATTTGATGGTTTAGATCAAAATCACAATGAGACCAATGGCTTGCAATCATTTTGTTGGAAAAAGTGCAATGAGGTCAACTCTCATGAACCTTAGTGGAATTTTTTTCTGATGTGTAAATTTAAAATGCATGTTGATGCAAGAGTGTTTTTTCTTTACAATATTGTTTCATAAGAAATATTAACGATTAAAATTCATTCCATTGGAAATATTAAAAGTGAAGTTAACGTTTAAGGGACATAGCGGAATTCCAAAATTTTACATTTGAGGGGAATTATATTGAGCGAAATTATTTGCATGGATCTTTTGTATGAACGCAACTCTACTATAAGAAACTGTAGGTGGATTCCTATGTTGTAAGAGCATAGTATTTGCACATTGCAAAGGCTATTGAGCGACCATTTTTACAAGCGGTTCAATATAGTAGTTTTGGATGAGAACATATTATATCAAAATATAATCAAGATTGGTTTTACTTTGCTTGAATCTTTTGAAGCTAGCAAGATGAATTTTTCAAGAATCTGTCATATTTGAAGGATTGGAAGAGAGCAAGGAATCCAGTGTTTACATATATATGAGGTTGTAAACAACATGAAGGATCTGATTGATTTCAGTTGGGAAAATAATATGGGGCCAATCGTTGCATTGCTTTTAGCGCAAGTCAAGATAAATGCTATGGAAATCATACATGGTTTATCTCTGGAATCAATTGGTAAACTGGAAGCATCAAGAGCATTCACAAGCATCAAGAGCATTCACAAGGGTTGAAATATTAGATACCAACTGAAGCAGCAAGACAAATTTTATGGAAATCATTGTTTTACCAGTCAAATTCAAACATATGTATTGGATAAATGAAGATGAATTTTAAAAAAACTAAAAGTGGATTTCCTTCAGAGTGGGTTCATATACAATTTTTTTTTCACTTTATTCATAGGTGTCAAGGTTTGGGAGATTCAGAGTAATCTTTACAGCGCCTTTTTCCATATTTAAAATTTCCTAATTTAGTCATTAACTTCAAATGAAAATTATGAGAATATGGATGGGAATATAAGAAAAATAAAACATGGGTTTTTATGAGAACAGATCAATTTACAAAATCCTCTCTCAGGTTTTCCAAAGTTATTATTGTTTGAGATATACAAGTGGGGATTTGGAGCCTATTTTTCAGAAATCTGCCTCCTAAAAATATGGAAATCATTAGAGGAAATTTCAACTCAAAATAGGTCTTTCAACCTTAATTCAAATTCCATGTCATTATGTGTTAGCCAATGAAATAGATTTAAATTTGAAACACCGTATAGGTCTTAAACAAATTTTTAATATAAATTTGGGGATAGGTATCATAAAAAAAATACTTTTTTGTTTGTGTTTTTTACATATCTCCTGTGTTTTTACTTAAATTTTGATTGAGAGATTTCGTTGGATGCGGAATAAAATTCTACATCCAACGAATACCCACTCTGCATACTTTTGACGGACCCCACTACCCCAAAAACAAGAAATACCGGAAAAAAATGTGATGATAATGTCATCATCACGTCAAAAGTATGTAGAGTGGGTACTCGTGGGATGCATAATTTAGTTCCGCATCCAACAAGCTCTCCCGATCGAAATTTGAGTAAAAACACATGGAGATATGTCGAAAATACAAACAAAAAAGTAATTTTTTTTCTTTTCTTCCTCCAAAATTAATAAATATTATTTTATTATTTTCCTTAGGAGGCCCATTTTGAGTTGAAATTTCCTCTAATGCAATTAAAACATGTCTTTTTGTTTGTAGTTGTTTCTATTTTGGGAAGGAAGTTAGAATTCAAAATAGGAGGCTAGATAGTGACAATTTTTTCTATATAAGCATATGTAATATACAAAAATGGGGTTGGAATCCCAGGAAGATAAAGGTATTTCTTTGTAACTGTTGGTTACTGTTCCATTTTTTATGTAAATAAAGTTGTAGAGAGAAATGTTGAAAAACCTTCAAAGTAGAGATTCTTGTGCCATCAATTTTCTCAGTAAGTAACCTTCTTATATGATTGTTTTTCTAGCTTCCACCCCATTATGTATCTTTTTTTCATGTTTGAGTAAGGGTTATGTGAACCATAATTCATCTTTGATGCTCCAGTTCATCGTATTCAAACATCTTAAAGTTGTTCTTCTAAAATTATTACATAATTCATCTTAGTTAGATGCTCTGTTTTAATGGATTGTTTTCCTTTGTCTGCTAACCAACCTAGAAATGCCTAAAGTCTAAGGAAATTGTGTCTAAATTGCTTCTGCCATTGTTCTTTTCAAACCCTAATATTTTGCAGCTTAAACCTATCTTATATTGACTCCATTTCCTAATGGTCTCTTTCCATGTCTGTCTTACCAAAAATTTATAAAAAAAAAATAATTCCTACCAAAAATATGACCTTATGAGTGTTATTATTGAATATTTTGAGTGTGAGTGCTTTGTTATTATTGATAGATCTCTCTCGGATTATATGAGGTTAGAATATATTCTAAATTTGGTTTTGTGGTTACCTGAGGGTTTTCTTGATACAACCCAATGAAAATTTGAGCGTTAACATATTGCCATTGTTGTTGAGGAACGGGGGTTGAAATCTTTCCTTGTTTATGAACGACAGAGTTTCATATTTGACTATTGATGGTGAACAACGGTCAGACATCAAGTAGGTTGTGCATTTTTCACTTGGGGACTCCAAATTTGAAGAATCTAGATTTCAGAATTTTCCATGGCGACTCCACTATCAAAAGTTTTTAGAGTTTAAAGTGTTCATTTGGTTTCTTCATTAATCAAGATGAGTTCTATATCTGCAAGGTATGCTTCTATGAATCATGCTCACATTCTTGGTTTTCCAAATCAAATACCTAATGTAGATTGAAAAACATGTCTTTTAAAATTTAAATATCAAAAGAGTGATGATGCTACCTTCCATTTGGTTAAATTTAATAGGCATATACATAATCTTGGGGTTGAATTGCATGAAGATTCTTTAATGAAAATTTTCATGGTTCGTTTGGAAGGAAATGCATGGTCATGGCATGAGAGGTTTCCATAAGAGAGTTTATATTCCCTTAAATAATTTCATATAGTATTTCATGAACATTTCAAAGACCAATATCCTTCCTTGTTGTTGGTTCAAGATTGTTGCATGCATGTTAAAGGTTTCATTGAATATTTGGAGAACATGTATGATGATGATGAGTTTATGGATGAAGAAATTTTAGAGATTTTACATGAGAACCTATTTCATGAAAAAAGAAATACAAGCTAGCTGCCATGACATTCAAGAAAATTCTCAGCAGTTGATAATTTCTTCCTTAACTAAAAGTGACATAAGCCAAAATTCTGATTTAACCAGTTACATTTCTTTTTTTGAAATTGATGATAATTTGTAGCAGTCTTGTCAATCTTTGTGTAACCAAGAAGGAAGTTGGGTTTGTCAATCAATTCCTTCTTCATATTATTAAACCTATAATTTTTTGTTACAAGAAGGGGCTTCCTATTTTAAATAAGAAAACAACCCTTTTCAGCAATAATCTCCTCAAAATTATAATGTTTATGTGGTTGATTACATAGAGGATTTTAATTCTGTAGAATCTCAGTCTCCTAGTCTTTTAGTCTATTCATTTTATGAAATTGCATGTAAAGAAGAATCGGATTTTGAGTTAATGGTTGAAGAAAGATCTTTGTGTGTTTATCAAACTAATATTTCACGTGAAGATTTACAAGAACATGCAAATCCCTCTTTGTTTATGGATGATAAGAAAGATGAAAAACAATACAATCGGTCCCAACATATGAAAAAACCAGCAGTTTGTAATGAGCGATTGAATCACCAAGAAGAAGATGAGGGTTTTTATTTGAGTTTTTCTTGATGTCTTTCAATATAATAATCCTTGTGTCAAGAAGGATCTATTTCACTTCATTCTTTTGAAGAAAAAAATAATAATTCTTTTGAAACACATGAAAATAATCAAGTTTTAAATTCTGAAATTTTAAATGAGTTTGTTGATGTTCCATTTAAAAGTTATCATGAGCATTCCTTTCATGGTTCTTCTGAAAACCAATTTGACGGTTTGCAAGTGAAGTTACAATTTGAGAAGCATTTTCATATCAAGCAAATAGAAGAATATTTTGAGGGTTGTCATGTTTTTTATGACTCGGTGGCTGACTATATGGAGAAATTTTTCAGTTGGGATAGTTGGTTGTGTTTCGGTCATAAAGTTCATATATATTCTCATTTCTTTTCACTATTATATTTTTCACTTCTGATTTTAATTAAGCATGATGAGGAAGCTCAATTATTGAATCGATTACTTGAATGACTTCATTGGAAATTAGAGTTTACTTGATTTGGAATTGGTGCTCGGTAAAGTAGGGTAGGTAGGAGTGTTTGAATAAGATCGACATGGCCAGCATTTATTTAAATAAATTTTTATTTTGAATTTAAGTATGAATTTCAATTTTAGTTTGAAGTTTCAAGTTCATATTTGCAATTCACATTTGGTTTCAATCTTCATATGAATGTTTGGTAACAAGTTGAAAGTTACAACGTGGGATTTGTTCGCAGTATGGGTTCCGTTGATGATCACACGTCAGAGCAAGTTGAGGGTTTAGGCATAGGTATACAGGTTCTTCACTACCTCTCAGGGATGATAGCATCCCTAGTTGGAGCCAGTTGTTAGCACTATTTTATTTTTGCTGGAGTTAGTGCTATTACCATATAAATTTCAAGATTTCATCTGTTGTTTGATAACTCTGAGGCTCGATTTGTTTTTCAGGTTTCCACAAGAAAAGGGAGTTAAAGAATTTCAGGTAAAAGAAGGATATTTTATTATTATTATTGAGACTTAAAGATGGTTTTTCAAGTCAATTTTGGCTTGAACATTTTAAATTATGCTCTCTGCCAAAACCCTATAACCTTAACCCAAAGGTTTATTTTAATAAATGTATGAATTAAAGATGCATATTATAAAAATATATATTTTGTTTTAAGGTTCATTAATTTATTAAAAATTTTCGTACAAAGCCAATTTTTTAAACCTTAACCCAAAGGTTTATTTTAATAAATGTATGAATTAAAGATGTATATTATAAAAAATATATTTTGGTTTAAGGTTTATTAATTTATTAAAATTTTTCGTACAAAGCCAATTTTTTAAATCTAAGCTGAAGGCCAATTTTTTAAACTTGTCGATCAAGCACCTACTACATCAACACATCAACAGAATTTGAGTTAACCAACAAACCAAATCCCAAATTAACGCATCAATATACTTTGAGTTTTCTCATGTATATAAAATATAAAGTATGCCCTCCCTTGCATGTGGGATTTTCAGATGGAGCATTATGTGTAAAAGAGGCATTTTGATGGGATATTCATTATTAACTTAGGTAAGACTTGGGAAAAGCTTCAGCTTGCTGCAAGGGTTATTGTTGGAATTGAAAACCCACATGATATTATTTTCCGGTCTACGAGGCCATATGGTTAGTGTGCTATCTTGAAGTTTTCTCAATATACTGGAGCACATGAAATAGCTGGTAGGCACACTACTTGAACATTTATAAATCATATGTAGACTTCATTTAACAACCCTTGCTTGTTGATCCTCACTGATCCGAGGACTGACCACCAGCCCATAAAAGTAATAGGCATAGGAAACATTCCAACCATTTCTTTCTATGACACAGATTCACCATGAAGTTCAAAATTTATGAAGAATCTCTAAGAACTTGCATATTTACCTATTCTTCATGCTATAGTTCTATGAGCTTAGATCAACTAAAAAATATATTTTTTAATTCTAAAACACAAGTGCACGGTATCGTTAGTAATATGATGGTTGCAGATACATTTAAACGTGGTAAATTAATTGGAGAGGATCATCCTGTCGTTGGCTATTGCGAAGGTTGATTTTCCTATTGTCTTTAGAATTCCATATTCAATCATAGTAATTGTTGGTGAACTTGCAAACACATTGGTTAAAATATGAGCTACATCCTAGGTTGATTATTCTGCATGCCATATTCGTGTGACTCCCATTACTGTGACTAATGACCGTATGATCCGTGTAGCTGCAGTTGGCATGCATCAGTTAAGAAATCTAGTTGCAAACTCGTCAACAGTCTTGCTGAACTGGGAACTCATTGGTTGTGAGCAAATGGCGTATTGGGATTCTAATGATAAAGTTAGAAGAAAGAAGAGGCTTGTTCCTTGGAGAGGTTCCTTGTTCTTCGAAATGTATCAGGGAAATGCATTGTGCGAGAAACAATAGTTGGATTCTCTAGCAATAGAGCTCTCTTATCATCTATCAAAGGAGCAAGAGAATATTTAGAGGGGAATGCTGATTATGTTTTGATAGATGCTGTCCGTTTGTAGCTTGTATATGTCATCTGTATTGAATGAGAATATGTTATGTTATTCTTTCATCCTGATGCCAAGAAAAGTTTATCCATATTTGGGGGCACCTGAGATGTTAAAGCAATTGTGAACTATGTTACCAGAAACGGGAAACGGGAAACGAAACGAGAAATGGGAACGGTACGAGAAACGAAGTTTAGAGGTTTCTCATTCAAAGAAACGAGGAGAGAGAAAAATAACATAAGCTGTTACCTTTTTTTTCCTCGGAAAAATTCGTAATTTTATTTCATTAAAGAACAAATTACATA
>LPNX010075791.1:0-10896 GCA_001517045.1 Pseudotsuga menziesii
TTCACTGTTCATACTTCAAGAACTTATTTCATGTGCCAACAGAACCATATAATCACTCTGAAAGGAGGGGTCGAAAACAACCTGAAGCAGCCTCCATCAAACGCTTGTTTGTAAAGAATAGGCCATACTTGATAAGTGGTTGCCGTAGAAATGGACCATGGGCAGATGTGCAGCTCAAAGCACAACCTGGGTTGAAAAGCAACTGTGTAAGGGGTGCATCACTACCCGTGTTAGCATCTACACATCAGTATTCAAGTATGCCTCAAGTGGATGGTTCCCGAAGTTTTATGTCAGATAAATATGAACACATGCGTGCTACCTTCAGAAAAAGGATAGCATTTGGTAAGCTGCTTGAAAATTGTTTAAAGATCTTTAGGAAATGCGAATAATGTGCCTTATTGATCGATAAAAATTTATTTCCAGCTTAACAAAAAACAATGTTAGTGAATTTTCACTAACATTGCTTTTTGTTAAGCTGATCAAGGAGAACATTGCTAGTTTTCACTAACAAAATTTTGATGTCAAATCAGACAATGCTTGGCAAGTCGTACGAATAAAGCAGAAAGTAAGATATTTGAGATGATCTGCGACTGCATTATATCCTTGGAAGATGAGACAACATCATCAGCATCATACCAACTAATATGCCTGCTGATTAAGTAGCAAGGGTCTTAGATATGCCTTGTGTAACAATTTGGTTACGACGAAGCACTTAAATACGAAAATGTGTATCTAGTTAATAACAGTTTAATTTTCATTCCATTTGATTGATTGAGTGAAATGTTGTTTCAAGGTCAATCATTTCAGTGCAGAAAGCACTTGTAGAGAAACACATATAGACAGAACTTTTGCCTTGTGGAAATTTTAGGTTGACTGAATATTGCATTTGTTCTTTATCAAAATTTTTTATTCTGGTTTGGAAGTTGCTTGAACATCCCACCATCAATAAAACTAATAGGTTCAATATAGACTAACCAGGTTCCTCTTCCTCACTTTTATTTGTTCGTTCTCTGTTTAAATTATACAAATATATTTGTTGATTGACTTTGAAATTTATTTTATCAAGATTTATAAACCACGTATACCATTGAATGATTTGCCAACCTTTATAAAAAGGTACTGAGACATTTCGCCTTTGTAACTATATAAAGATAAAATCAAGGGAAAATGATCTACCTCCTATCCATTTGGCAATTAGACAATTCTTTGAGAAATAAATAAGAGCACTCTTTCCCATATATTTTAGATAAGCAGCATAATACATCTTAATAATTGCTCATGGCATTGTTCCATGATCAGTCTAGTGACTAGTCATACTGGATTCTTTATCCTTCAGAAAAATAAGTTTAAATATGCCTGCTTATTTAATATTTGGCAAATAGTTATAACTGAATATTTGTTAAAAAAATGTTTTAGATATTCTCAGATAGTAAATGCATCAGATGATGACTGCTTCATATAAAACTTAAAAGAATACACTGGTTGAATCTGTATTGATTAGTCTAGTCATAACTGGTTTATCCTCAAGAAAAATAAGTTTAAATATGCCTACTTATTTGATGTTTGGAAAAGATTTAATATAAATTTTCAAGGATGTACTCTCCGTCTTGTAATGTGGCTTGAGCTAATATGTCATGTTTCCAAAGATGGGGATACCATATGTAGTATGTCTCCATGCTCATTAAAAAAAGTCATCAAAGTAGGTCTTGCATGTGTTGCCTCTTACCATGTGGATTAATGTCATCCTATGTACAAAAATGTGATGGAGGGTTGGGTTAGTGGGACACTCCATATTCTTTCTCCTTTGTCAATTCCCTAGTATATTGTGTAGAATTTATTACTTCTCAATAAACAGTGCAAAACGGAGCAAATAATTTTTTTTATACCCAATTTAAAATTTTTTTTTTTTTTTTTTAAATTACCTTCCGTCGCTTAAGCGACGCTTGTACGTGTCGCTTCACCGACGCTCCATTCCCCTATCCGTCGCTTAATCGACGTTTCCTAATGTCACTTTTCTGACAGGTATGGTTTCTATCCGTCGCTTAATCGACGTTGCCCAATGTCGCTTTTCCGACAGTTATAGTCCATATCCGTCGCATACCAGATGGAGTATCTCGTCGCTTATACGACAGCCCCAGTTGACATCCGTCGCTTATCCGACGCATTTGTTGTCGCTTAATCGACGGCCTGATGAGTTTTTTCATCAAAAAGTATCAGTACTGTCGAAGAAATTCCGTCGCTTAACCGACACTGGAAATTTAAGCGACGGTTACCTATGTGTCGCTTAAGCGACGGTTACCTAGGTGTCGGATCACCGACGAAACGTTTCCGACGGTTAAAAAAAAATCAAAGTGTCGTTCATGCGACAGAGCAGTGTCGAAAATCCGACATGATAGCCGTCGGATTTTTGGTCAAAATGTAGTAGTGAAAACTAGATGAGCAACCAGAGAATTCAGGGAAGATAGAAACTGAAAACTCGGACTTTGGAGGCGCTCTTTGGGATATTTTTCCGAGAGAGGACGTACCGAAATTACTTGCCTATCTGAAAAAACATCGTACAGAATTCAGGAACTTGAACTGTGAACGTATTACAGAGGTTATTCATCCTATTCATGATCAGACGTTTTACCTAAACTCTGAGCATAAGAGGAGGCTGAAAGAGGAAAATGGAGTAGAAGCATGGACGTTTGAACAAAATCTTGGCGAGGCAGTCTTTATTCCAGCTGGGTGTCCTCATCAAGTTCGAAACCTCAAGTCATGTATTAAAGTGGCCCTCGATTTTGTATCGCCTGAGAACTTACAGGAATGTAATCAATTGACTCAACAGTATCGCTTGGTTCCCCATGATCACAGGGCGAAAGAAGACAAGTTGGAGGTGAAAAAGATCATTCTCTATGGAATGGAATCGGCCTTGGAGGAACTCAATACCTTGATCAAAGCGAACAAGGAAAAGGGTATAGCCTCGTAAAAACTGTGGATTCAACTCATCTGCTGTTACCTCTGAGCCTCTACTCTTTTGAAAACAAAACATCCAACTTTTTTTTATGTCAACATGCTTTGGTTAATTATTTAACCATCATCAATCATCGGCAGCCTGAGATTCTAATAATAAATGATACTCTTTAACCATAACTTGACTCACCGTTAATTTTGGAAAACATGAGATACTGCATTTGTTTTTCGATGGGATAATATGTATCTCTGTGTAAGATAACATTTAATGTGAAAATGCAATCTTAATTGATAAAAAAAATTGATGTTAAAGTGCAATAGTTAAGTTGATAAAAACTTTTGATGTTAAATTGTAGTATTTAAGTTGATAGACTTTTTTATTTGAGATTTGGAATGGACTACAGCCTGTACTTTTTCATTTACAGATCACTAGAATTAGACAAGTATACTGATTTGAAATAAACATTTATAAAAAACAAAAATAAAAAATAACTTGTAGTTGATGAATGGATAATTGGTAGTGATGCATGGATAACTCATATGAGATGAATGGATAACCCAGAGTTAATGACACATAACTAGTTGAACTTTAACTTTTATTAACTAGCACACAACCATTTAACTTGTGTATGATGTAGCTGAAGTTAAACCGGTTGTTTCTAGATTAACCATGAATCACCTACCAATTATAAACTAAAGTTCATTTGAAATTTAAAAACACATCCATAAAATCAATCTGAATAGTACACTTATATCATCAATCTAGATAAACACCTGTCCATGTAAATATAACTTAACTTCCCATAATCAACCTCTCTTTCAACATATATATATATATATATACAAATATACAAATGGAAAAAACCTTCCCACTGAAACTTAAAAACCTTTCCCAACGAAAGGAAAAGGTAGAGACAAAAAGACAAAATCTTCTGGTGGATGTCTTCAACCATAATTACTAATCAACCTAAAAGCATTGGAATACAATTCTTTATATAAAGTTTATTCATAACATCGTCACATTAAATTGATAAATATTAAAATTGATACTCTTTGCAAAGAAATTAATTATTGAATTTTTCATTGTTTGGTAGTGCTGATCAACTCCACATGCATTGAACTTGTGATTGACAACATCTAATGTTAAATTGAAATCTTAATTTATAAATACTTTTGATGTTAAATTGCAATATTAATTGATAAATTAATTTTGTTTTTAAGTTTAACTTTTATTAACTAACATAATTATTTAACTTATGTGTTTAATTTTTATTGCTTTTATTAATTAGTATAATTATTTAATTTGTATGTGATGTGGTTAAATGCTTTGTTTGACATTACCTGTTATCTATGTATCACTTACCAATTATCATCAAATTTATTTAAAATTTGAAAAGACATCTATAAAATCAATTTAAATAAGGGTATGTGCAAAAAGTTGAGGGACCTTTTAGATGCAATGGTGGAGTGAAGTCAATCACTTTTAATCCAAGAAAAAGAAATCATCCCAAGCAATCCCGAACCTGCCAATCCTAGTCCCAAGGCTGGCAATAGGCATGCCAACTAGGATAGAAAGACAAATTGCACCTCCGTTTTAGTGAACAAAATCGTGTGCGTGATTTCGTTCACTAAAACGGAGGCGCGATTTGGAAAGCCTGTTTTTTTTTAAAATTGGCCGAGGCCGTCTTTTTCTTCTCACCACGTGGCTATTGGACCAAGGAGGAGCAAATCTCGACTGGGAAAACGCGATTTTGGGTGTGCCAAAGCCCTCCATCTCCACCTTTGGATAAACCTCCCCTTTGTGAGGTATTTTCCTCATTTCTTTTCATGTTTTTTTCTCTTTCTTCATCAATTTATTTGCCCTAGATTGAAAAATTAAACCATATTAAATTAAATTATGGCCAATTGAAACAAAAACCCAATGGAAACAAGAACCCCAATGTAATTGGCCAATTGAAACCAATTGCCCAATTTAATGATAAAAATGAAATATTTTTGATTGTTTAACAAAATTCATACCCAAAATTCCCATGCCCAATGGAAACCAAAACCCCAATCAACTCAAAAAACAAATGAATTTCACTATTTCCATATGCATATTCACAAGGATGCTTGTGAATCCATACCAAAATTCACAAATAAACACCTTATAATTTTGATGACACTTCTTGAAGTTGCTCTTCCAAGAACATCGATAAACACCTTATAGTTTTGATGAAACTTCCCAACCCAAGTGTCAAAATAAGGTATAGAAGCTTCCCATCTTTTAACAAATATTTCGTCTTGAACGAAGGGTACTTTTTGGTTACTTAGGTCAAGACAACAAAGTTCAACAGTAGACTCTATGAACGTGAAGATACATAGGTAGGTTGATGTATTTGATTAAATGTATGCTAATCACATACTAGATCATACATGATATTTAATCTAGTGGAACCCTTGCAACCTTAAAATCCATAAAGTTCTGTTAAATAGCCTTTGGAGTCCAAAAAACATCACACTACAACAAATAATTACATATCTAACAAAATCGTTTCCTATACTGGGATTTTATTCATCAACGGCACATTATGCCTCCTATTCTAGGGTCTAGTTGTTGCCTCTACCCGCAATCTGGGAGCTGGTCCTGCAAAAGAAATAATCAACACCTCACAATTTCGACGAAACTTCATAATCCAAGCCTTAAAATAAGCTAGAGGAGCTTTGCAATCAACATATGCACTCAAGACACTTTATGTACACATGCATGTACTTAAAAATTAGAATTAATACTTGAAATTAGGACATAAATATGGAATGAAAAAATGTTAAATGTTTATTCTTTACTGTAAAATTCGAGATCAATTTTTAAATTTACATGATAGATTTAGTTTATATGTCAATAGTTATACAATTTTCAGTTCTTAGATATGTCATTATATCATGTGTTTATATTTCTAATGATATTTTATTTGTATTTATGATTGCAGTGGCTACTATGGATCATAACAATGCGGAGATACTGAGGTTTATTGGCCATTTGAGAGAGATTGGTTTGGCTTAGAGGGGTGGAGATGAGCTCCGCCGCTCCTTGTCAGATTCATTGTTATCTATTGTTGATACGATCGCAAGATCGAATGATGCTTTGTATAGCATCACATCTTACGGGGAGAGGAAAAGGCAACAATATGTTGATGGGTTGAGTTACAACGAGGTAAAAAAGTTGAAAATAACAAAACAAGCCATTTATTCATTATTTAGACTACCTGGGACGGATGACATTCCGGAGATCCGCAGGCCACATATTTCTATTGAGTGGTGCACTTTTCCACCCATCAGAGACAATTGGATGGATAGGTGGTACATGGTTTTTGACATTCCCCCTCACAACAATAGGGAAGTACTGATGTACTTCCTATGAAAATTGTATGCAGAGTTTGTGATGGGGAAACTTGTCAACTATTTTGACATGTTGGGCTTCCAGGGAGTTGGTAGGGGGATGCCCCAACACCGACCCCATGCTAGGCATAGAGATGCCAATCCAAAAATACCTGCACCCCGTGCCCAGCTACCAAGGGCAGACATCCCTCTTGCACATGCAATGGTTTCCCAGACATAGGATGCATTTTTTACTCTAGCTGAGATGGTCTCTCGACACATGACCACTATTGACCAGAGAGCACCCTCTTCCTCTGCTGGTGTACAACCACTAGATTCTGGTGGTGGAGAGACATCTGTTGGTGGGGATAGACCGACATCCCATGTGCCCCATAGCAAGCCACACGTCTGCACATTGTGTGGGGGACCCTATTATGGTCCTGGACCAAGATATGGTACCACTACGATGACTGGTGGTCAGGTAAGGACATTGTTTTAAAACTCTGTTGTTGTTCAATTTTTAATTGTTCCATACTATATCTAACATATTAAAAGATTCGTAATATATATGCAATATTTACTCTTGCAGGAGATTAATGCCTCTCATGAGGGTGGTACTACACCCAGTGTGGTTGTACCCGAGGCCCAAAGAACCACAATTGAGGTAATATTTAAACACTTGTCATTTTGTTATTACATATAATTGTGTTGATGCATGTGTTAGGCTTGATTAATTTATTAAAATGTCTAATATTTACAATTTTTGAAGTTGCAGGAACCCCACTTAGAACGTGATGCTGGAGACATTGATATCAATGACATAGTCCAAGGTGGAATTTACGACTACTTGAAGAATGTAAGTACATGGGTTATGATTGAATCTTTTTCAAATTATTTAAATTTCTTACTATACACTCCTTTATAGATCGCTGATGTAATTATAATTTTTAAACTTGCAGATGCTAGAGGCATCTGAAGAGGGGCAAGAAATTGATGGAAGCGGTCACTCCCATGGTGGAGATATGTCCCAGGAAGGGGTAAGTATATTACAACATGTTATTTATTTAGTACATATTATTCCATCCATTGAAATCCATGTCTAACTATGGTAACACTTTATGAATGCAGACGTCATCGCAGATCCCTGCACTGCCTCTTTGGTTTGGATCTCCCCGTAGTCCAAACATAGATAAGGGGGTTGTTTACACCAGACAAGGTCTCTCTTTCTTGAACAGAGTGGGTGTGCATGAGGATCAACCTACTCATCCCACGGTAATGTACACACTTCCAATGGCAGTTGTTGGCTAGCTATGTATTCACTTCACAAGTGGTTTTTCTTAATGTTATTTTCGCATGTTTACAGCATCAGGATGTAGATTCATCTGTGCCAGACCTTAGTGGGATTGTTGATGCCGCTGTCAATGCTGCATCTAAAATAGGGATAAGTCACAGTGAGGTACATCTACTTGAATATTTGTAATTGTACATTTCATTTGTATTGTTTCTAGACATGCACGATGTCTAACTATTTAATCATTTGGTGAATGTAGCCACACCCTAGTCCATTAGTGCACACAACTAAGGTTGATGTTCAACCTACGGCTCCTTTTACTACTGAAGAGCACTAACCAAATCCCCTAGAAATGGTTGTTTCGGTGAGATGTTCATTTTTTACATAATTGATTAGTACTTTCTCGGTCATGTACATGTTGATAATTCTTGAGATAATTGACATTTTTTTTTTATTCACAGAGAAGCATGGCAATGAGGCTCGATGTAAGGTGGAGTATAGCAGAGGAACCTACACCCTCCACACCACAAGCACCTATACCCCCAACGGATGCAGTGAGTCTTTGTTTTATTTACAATTGAGTCATATTTTAAATTTTCAAAATTTGTTATTGATGGACAGTACTAGTTCAATTACCTGATCAAGAAATATTGTCATTGATTTGCAATCGCCAGAGATGCACAGTGGTCGTAGACAGAGCCAAAGAGCATCAGGGTCTGGGAAAAACAAGAGAAAGTTAGAATTTTGATGTGTTAGTCCAGGACAAATATGTATTTTTATGTACAATCCAGAGTTAGAGTATAGGGGCGCGGTCCAGGACACATGTACTTTTGTTTGCACATGTACATCAAATATGTTTTTGATACATGTACATTGACAAGCCATAGATAGGCCTTATATTTTTGTATTATAACTTTCATGGTATAAAAAATATTTCATATCAAGGCTCTTGAGATATTCATGGTTCAGTCTTTTAAGTGTGATTATACATGTGTGGCGAAGAATGTTTCTATGTGTAATGTTCCCAATTTTTTATAGATTTTACGATTGTATGGAGATATCAGTTATAAATTTGAGAACAATGCACAGTTACAATAAATTACGTAATGACAAAAATGTACATTTTAATTGTTTTTTACCACGATCCAATTGAATATACAATGTTATATTAACAATGTCAAATTGTATTAAAAAAGATGGAACATAAGTCTAATACACATTTAAGCACCCAACACAGCTAAGCAACTGATCCAACTTCGTGGAATACAAAAGCACCTTACCCACATAATAACCTAACAAACGTTTAAAGGATGCACGAAGTTGACACACTTAAATGATGCACGAGTGTGGTCTACATAAATAAAATTATTTTTTGGCATGATTTCTTTCATCTAATGAATACATGGGATACACATCAAACCTAGAAGTATCTGAGTATTATAAGGCTGATTCAAAATAATGGTTATGACTATATCCTGCACATTATGTATGTCCTGTACATTATTTTATCATTTTATTAATGTACATGGAATTTGATGAATGGCCTCAAGTAACAACTTTGAAAGAGATGAAAGTTATGTGTGATTAATGTATATGGCATTTTCGAAGCATTCATAGTGTGAAGATATATATATTTTGTAATAATGGCGTAATAGAATGGCCACTTGTTTCTAAACATAAACATGTTCCATTACATGGTTACTGGCGTAATGGCATTGTCTCCTCCTACATTTCATCGTACAAATTCTCACATCTCTTATATGAGGGGAAGATCTACAATCGCCTTCAAGTTGACCTTTATGTGCAAAAATTTCACATTCACTTACTGAGCAAAACCCTAGTTTCCAAAATTGACAAAAAAAAAAGATCACTTGTCCATGTACCCATAGTAAAGGGCCACTCTAGCACTATCGCGATGTACTGAATCCAATGGAGCTGACATTTCATCGATCCGAGCAATGGTCATCAATCTATGGAATGTTGAATCCCACCTCCCACAGGATTTTAGGGCCACCCGTTGAATCCCTAACCGGGGCATAGAGTGGAAACCGTGCATCAAAAAGGGATTTCAGTGGGTCGTGCAAGTGTGTTTAGGTAGGTTCCATGTGGGAACACTAGCCACACATTCACGGTCAAGGAATTTGCAAAGCCGACCCATATGTGCAGAAATTAGACATTCACTTACTGAGCAAAACCCTATTTTCCAAAATTGACCAAAATAATGGTCTCTTCTCCATGGAAGTAGATTAGAGGGCCACCCTAGCACTATATCGATGTCCAAAATCCAATGGAACTGACGGTTTGTCGATCCGAGCAATGGTCATGATTCTATGGCACGTTCAATCCCACCTCCTCCATACTTTCACAGACACCTGTTGAATCCCTACCCAGGGCATAGAATGGAAACCGTGCATCAAAAAATACTTTCAGTGGTTCATGCAAGCTTGTTTAGGCATATATTATGTGGGAATGCTAGCCACACCTTCACGGTCTAGTAATATGCGAATTTGACCCCTATGTGCAAAAATTTCACATTCACTTACTAAGCAAAACCCTAGTTTCCAAAATTGACCAAAATAATGGTCTCTTCTCCATGGAACCAGATTAGAGGGCCACCCTAGCACTATCCCGATGTCCTGAATCCAATGGAGCCAATGGTTTGTCGATCAAAGCAATGTTCATGATTCTGTGGCACATTGAATCCCACCTCCTATAGGCTTTCAGGGACACCTGGGGAATAGAATGGAAACTGTGCATAAAAAATGGCTTCCGGTGGGTTGTGCAAGCGTGTTTAGGCATGTGTTATGTGGGAATGATAGCCACACCTTCATAGTTGAGCAATATGCGAATTTGACCCCCGTGTGCAAATTTTTCACATTCACTTACTGAGCAAAACCCTAGTTTCCAAAATTGACCAAAATAATCGTCTCTTCTCCATGGAACAAGATTAGAGGGCCACCATAGCACTATCTCGATGTCCTGAATACAAAGGAGCTGACGGTTCGTTGATCCGAGCAACGGTCATGATTCGGCAGCATGTTGAATCCCACCTCCTACAGGCTTTCAGGGACACCTGTTGAATCCCTACCCGAGGCATAGAATGGAAACCATGCATAAAAAAGGGCTTCTGGTGGGTCGTACAAGCGTGTTTAGGCACCTGTTATATGGGAAATCTAGCCACACCTTCACGGTCGAGCAATATGCTAATTTGACCCCCATGTGCAAAAATTTCACATTCACTTACTGAGCAAAACCCTAGTTTCCAAAATTGACCAAAATAATGGTCTCTTCTCCAT
>LPNX010075791.1:19134-31645 GCA_001517045.1 Pseudotsuga menziesii
TTATGAGGATGAGGATGGTGATGATGATCGATGACCAATGATCATGGTGATGACGAGGATGAGGATGGTGATGATGATCGATGACCAATGATCATGGTGATGATGAGGATAAGGATGGTGATGATAATCGATGACCAATGATCATGGTGATGATGAGGATGAGGATGGTGATGATGATGATGATGAAGGTGATGATGATGATGAGGATGATGATGATGATGATGATGATGTTGATGATGGTGATGATGATGTTCATGATGTTGATGGTGATGATGATGATCATGTTGATGATGATGATGAGGAGGAGGAGGAGGAGGAGGAGGATGATGAAGACGATGATGATGACGACGATGGTGATGATGATGTTGATCATGATGACGATGATGGTGACGATGATGTTCATGATGATGATGAAGAGGAGGAGGAAGGTGATGCTAATGATGAGGATGAGGATGGTGATGGTGATCGATGATTAATGATCATGGTGATGGTGAGGATGAGGATGGTGATGATGATCGATGACCAATGATCATGGTGATGATGAGGATGAGGATGGTGATGATGATCGATGACCAATGATCATGGTGATGATGAGGATGAGGATGGTGATGATGATGATGATGAAGGTGATGATGATGATGAGGATGATGATGATGATGATGATGTTAATGTTGATGATGATGACGATGATGGTGATGATGATGTTCATGATGTTGATGGTGATGATGATGATCATGGTGATGATGATGATGATGATGACGATGACGAGGAGGAGGAGGAGGATGATGGTGAAGATGAAGATGATGATGATGATGGTGATGATGATGTTGATCATGATGACAACGATGGTGACGATGATGTTCATGATGATGATGATGATGATGATGATGAGGAAGGTGATTGTGATGATGAGGTTGATGATGATGATAATGATCATGATGACGATGACGATCAGGATGATGATGACAATGATGATGATGTTGATGATGATGATCGTGATGATGATGTTGATGTTGATGATGAAGATGATGATGATGACGAATATGGAGATGATGATTAACATGATGATCATGGCGATGTTGATGATGATGATCGATGATCAATGATCATGGTGATGATGATGGTGATGATGAGGATGAGGATGGTGATGTAGGTGATGATGATGATGAAGATGTTTATGATGATGACGATGAGGAGGATGAGGATGGTGACGATGATGATGATGATGACGACGATGACGATGATGATGATGATGACGACGATGGTGATGATGATGTTCATGATGTTGATGGTGATGATGATAATGAAGAAGATGATGATGATGATGATGAAGGAGAGGATGATGATGATGATGTTGATGATGATGACGACGACGCTGGTGATGATGATGTTCATGATGTTGATGGTGATGATGATGATCATGTTGATGATGATGATGATCATGTTGATGATGATGATGAAGGTGATGATGATGATGATGATGATAACAAAAACGCTAGTGTTGATGATGTTCATGATCTTGATGGTGATGATGATGATGAAGATGATGAAGATGATGATGATGATGACGATAGTGATGATGATCATGGCGATGTAGATGATGACAATCAATGATCAATGATCATGGTATGATGAGGATGGTGATGATGATTGATGATCAATGATCATGGTGATGATGAGGATGAGGATGGTGATGATGATCGATGATCAATGATCATGGTGATGATGAGGATGAGGATGGTGATGATGATCGATGATCAATGATCATGGTGATGATGAGGATGAGGATGGTGATGATGATCAATGACCAATGATCATGGTGATGATGAGGATGATGATGGTGATGAAGGTGATGATGAAGGTGATGATGATGACGATGATGACGATGGTGTTGATGATAATGATGAAAATGATGTTAACTACAACGCGCATGCATTTAGATTTTATAAGTCGCGCGCACATTTGGCTTTACTAAATCGCACACACATTTGGCTTTACTAAATCGCACTCATGTATTGGTTAAATTCAAAAAAAAAATCCCACCAAATGACAAGGCCGAGCCTCCACCCATGCTTTCATGGAATTCCTATGCCTATGTGTCTGCTTTGTACTTTGCTTCGGATTAAACATGCCTATGCCTTGGAGTATGATAAACCATGGCTAATTCAGCAATATATCCAAATTTTCAATATGCTCATGTTTAGTGGTTCGTCTGATTATGCTGCACACCTCCATTTTTTATGAGATTTTAGAAACATATATGGTTTTTTTTTGCAGATTCTAAATATGTAAATTTTAACCAGAATACATAATTTTTTCTATTTTTTTCTTATTTATCTTCTGTCATCACTCCTCAACTCAAAAAACTCACTGTTAGTGTTTTGTCCATATCTATTTCGTTTCTCAACCATTTAAAAAAAAATTGTATGGTGCACTAAAGAACACCAACCTCTACATGCTATAAAAAACCCACTTCCAAATAATTGCATTAAGACATTCAAATGCTGCACCCACAATTGATGTACCATTTTCAAGGTTTGATCTCTTAGATAATTAAAAATAAATTTAGAAATATTATTTTTACTATTGGAAAAATAGTCATGCACTAGTCCGATATGTTCTCTATATGTATACCGGTTTTCGTAAGTTTATTCCATCATTTAGACACTCATACACAAAAACATATACCTTATAATTTGTCCCAAAAATAAAAAGTGCCCGTTAAAAAATATCTAACTTGATATAGTTAACAACATTTTCAATAGAAAAAAATTATATATTTGGAAAGGTCATTCAATTTCCTACATTTCTTATTTTTAACTGATCACAAGATTCATTGTGTAAGTGTCTCAAAATATCCATGCAAGTTGATGGATGTCTATTTTTTCAGTTTTGTATTGCATCTAGCACACCAAAAGAGACCCTCAACTTCTTGCACACACCCATAAGAAACTTGTGTCATCAATCTAGATAAACACCTATCTATAATATAGCTTCCCAGAATCAACCTCTCTTTCAACACATATACAAATAGAAAAAACATCCAAAAAAACACCTTTCCCAACCAAAGGAAAAGATAGAGACATAAAAACAAAATAAAAGATAGAGACCGAAAGATAAAATATATTGTGCATTCTACAAAGTTCATGGATATCTCTTTTAGTGGATATCTTCAACCATAATCATTAATGAACTAAAGAATTGGATTACAATTCTTTATTTGAAGTTTATTCATAAACTCATCACATTAAATTGATCAATTGTAAAATTCAGACTCTTTGCAGAGAAATTCAGTATTGAATTGTGATTGAATTTTGTTGATCAACGAAACAGACATTATTTGCTAGTGTTGATCAACACCATGGGCATTGGGCTTGTGAGTGACAATGCCAAGAACAATTACATGAGGTTCAAATGCAAAAGTTAGGTCGATAATCCCAATGAAAAATTCTCCATGTATGGAACAACAAAGTGTTTAACATTCAATATTATGAGAAGATCACATTGATTATTGTTTCATCATATATATTCAGTATTTTGACAAGGTCATATTGAAGATTGTTTCATGAGAAACATAGACAGATATGTTGTATTGTTTCATCAGAAATACAGTATTTTGAGAAGATCATAATGAATATTGTTTCATCAAATATGTTATATGTATTTCAACCAGTATATTGCCTCAAAATAAATCTATGTGTAGTCATGTACTCTTAGGATAGACCATATTTGGAAATTGTGGAAGATAAGAGGACTGTAAGCATAGACATGCTGCTAAATATGAGTAAGTTGTCCAGAATAATAAACAAATGTTAAGGTAGATAAATAAAATCGACTCCACCTTTCAGGAATCCTTGGCTCTCGGTTTTGACGATATTTACTATCGTTGCTACAAACTGACAATAATAACAACTCGCTAGGAATTTCGAACTTGGAATTTTGAAATTTAGGGCAGGTTGGCAAGGTGATGAGAACTACCTACTGTACATGCAACGCTAATGCAAGATTAATTTCTTCGTGCCCTTTCATTTGTCAATCCCATTCTATGTCATGTACTTCTTTAGCAGATTGAAGGTGTTCATCAAGGTTTTGAGGGAACAATATTTGGTTTGGAGGAAGATTCAAGCCTAACTTTAAGGAATTCTTTTCATCTTCTTGTTTGAGGATTTTGCGTACTCACAAAGAAGTTTCCAGTCGAACAATTTCAATTCATGACACTTTTTCATTTTCTGTCTTTTTGATTTGGAGGATTTCATTCTTAACATCATGCTGGACTCTAGTATTTCAATGAGGGATTCCTCCATCCACTAGTTAAATTTGACGAGTACCTCTACTTGTATAAGATGTTTACGGAGAAGAATAATTGAAATGGACAGGATTCTGTTGCTGACTTCCAAAGCAGAGAGCAGAGGTAAGAAAACAGGATTGCAGAGAAAAAAAATTTACGCGGAATACATCATCGACTGATGTCCACTTACAAAAACATTCAATATCTAGCTACCTAGCTATGCTTAGACTGGTGAGAGAATAAATGGGAGTAATTAGACTCTTTTCCACTACCCTTTATTGTGAAAAAAAAATGGGAGCTTGCCAAAGGCTTGGTAAACATATCTGCTAACTACTCTTTTGAACCACATAATTGCAAATTGATGTGGCCATTATTTACAAGCTCCCATATGAAGTTATATGAAGTTATAGCTTCATATAGCGAGGGAGAAACAGTAGTTGACAAAGGAAGTCATAAGGCGAGGGAGAAAGAGTTGTTGACAAAGGTTGATTCTTGGACAAGGAAGTCATAAAAAAATAGGTGTTAGTTCTTGTTCTTCATGCTTAAGCTCACTCAAGAATCTTCTTAACCAAATTGCTTAGCAAGATGCTGAAGCTGCTGTTATATACTCTGGTTCTGTTGAGGATAGTGCCACAATGGGATGTTTCTTGGAAGCTTATGAAATTAAATTTCTTCCCAAAAGTAATGCATATCCTAAAGTACTTTTTATGTTATCAATGTTGAGATAATTCTTTTTCCAACTTTCAAGTGTGAGTCTTTGGCAGACTCCATAAATCTAGGAATGAGACTTTCAACATACATAAGAATAGGCCTAGTAGTTGTATGTGCACATGAAACTGCCAACAAGTCTCTTATACAATGTAAAATCGACTTCCGCTCCTTGGTCAAATTTGCATAACTGAGTTCTTGTTGCAAGGGTATCCTATTTCATTGCCAATAATGCCAAAAGATGCTTTCATTGTGCAAATATTCTTTTTTTGATTGGTTGGAATTCATCACATGGTTTTAGAAATATTATTTTTTAATTTGAAGTCCGTAGATGAATCATGTTAATAAAGGAAATCCGAAAAGTATTTGGCCATAAGGTTAAGGTTAAGGTCCCCATCTAGAATCAACCCTTGATCATGAAAAGTCCCATCCTATTAACACTCTCCTAGAATTCTCTCCTATGGTTATAGGGTCCATAAATATTTAAAATCCTAATGGGGAATCAAATCCCATAAGATTTCCTTCCACCATAAGCCTTGCAATTGTTGCAAAGGACATAAATCATAACATATGGGATTCCAAGCCAAGAGAAGTCCACCTGACAAACTAGAAGCATCCAAAGCAAAACATTTCCACATCGGTTTAATCTTTAGAAAAAAATTACAAGTAACAAATGTAGAAGACAAAGTTTCGTGCAGTTAAACTTATAAAAGGATTGACTATCACGAGTAATCTCTTGATAGTAGCTCTTTTGGACCAGCTACCAAGCCCTCTGATATTGAGAGAAACTAGTTTCATTGAGGAACACCATTTTTTGTTACATCCACTCTAAGAACCCCAAAAATAGAAGAAGGAGAAACCTCATAATTTGAGTAAAGTCTCTTTTGAAAAAGTGAAGAAGCTATGGGATTGCAAATCAGACTCCAAAGAAATTTCCCCTTTTTTATTCCAAAGAGGCTTTCTAATAGTCACATTCTTTGATCGGATAGAGGATATAGGCAAAGTATCACATGTTCAGAGATAGTAGAGTTGTTAGGGATGGGTTTTGTTAACATATAATCCTACAAAGAAGGAATCCTTAGGTATGAAAGGTTCCTTATTATCAGTAAGGCGAGGGAGAAAGAGTAGTTGACAAAGGTTGAACCTTGGGGTAAACAACCACGTCCTTACTAACATTCTTGATTTCGGTGGAGCAAAAGAAAGACCACTAGAATCCTTTTGTTTAGAATACAAAGAGTTGGACCGATTATCGCCCCTTCCATATGAAACCCTCATCCCGAAAATATAAAAAGAACTTCTGAAAAATTCTAAGAAGGAGAAGAAACCCTAGGAATCCTATCTCAAAACCCCCCATTAACTCAAAAACAGAAAAATTGAATGATTTTGAGATTACACCAAGAGACATGAATTTCATAAGAGAATTGCAGAAGCTAACAAAAAAATTCTATCTTAGAGGAAGCATCCAAAGGTATAGGGAAATTTGAGCCCGAGTCTAACTCATTTGTACCCTTAAAAAAAGTGAGAGTTCTAAAATCTTATTTTAGAAATAAAAAAATGTGAATTGGGTCACCCATCTTTTACATGGTCGGTCTCTCGACACTTGTAACACTGAAGAGAAACGAACAGGTACATAGTCCACAAAACAAGAAGGGTTTGCCTTAACCCTAAGGCCAGAAAAATCTGAACAAGGAAACAAAACTTGTGGACCATTGGATTAACCACCAGATGTAATGAGTCAATGAGACTCTGACTGAGATGTTACCAGAGACCTCAAATCACCCGATCCACCTGTCTGAATATCCATACCAAAGCTCCGAGGAAAAAAGAAAAAGGAAAGTTTCGATATTTTTCAGCTAAAGAAATTCTCATTTTTTTACTTAATGACTAGCTTGACTCTAAGAGGAGTGCAAAACCAGCCCAAAACAAACCCATTAGGGTTTTCAGAACTAGAAAATACTTCATCTCCCAAACTCCAAATTATTTTTCCTCTCCTTAAAATTAAGTTTATTCATTAAACTTTAGCCTCCTAAAATTTAATTGTTAATATCCCCAACCAATAAGTTAATAAACACCAAATCTCTGCTGATAGCTTGATTCATTATCTCCGCTACTTAATTTGCACTTCCCTCCCTGTGGTGTCCAGGATTCAAGAAGAACAAATGCGGGAGCAGCAGGAGGAGGCTATGATTCAGAAAAAATCAGCATAAAGCTTGGATATTCTCGAGCATCTTGTTGAACTAGATGAGTGTGTTTACTGTAATAACTGCTGTACATCCATCATAGGTCTTCACAGAAACTGTGCAGTTTGTGAGTATGATCTTTGTCTTGTTGTGAAGAGCTTCGCAATGGATTACAACCTGGAGGTGCTTCAGCTCAGTCATCCAACAAACAGTACTCCACGAAGAGACAACAGGATGCCAAGAAAGAGAATGAAAAGAATACATAACAAGAAGAAATGAGGGGCCAGTTTGGGTTTCCGCCATTACCTGATTGGAAAATTAATAATGATCTTTCGATCCCATGTCCGCCCAGTGAACGTGGTAGTTGTGGAAATAGCTTGTTAGAATTAAAGTACTGCACCATGCCTCGTTCAAATTGGATATAAGCAAAGATTGAGGAAAAAGCAAAGGAAGTTGCATTGAATTATCAATTTCCGAAGTCATTGAGAGATTCCCAAGCATGTTCTGAGTGTTGCAACCCTAATTTTAAGCTTTCTGATAAGTTCAGAAGAGCAGCTAACAGGAAGGATGGCAGCGACAACTATTTATATTGACCAACCGTTCAAGATGTCCAGGGCGAGACTCTTGAGCATTTTCAGAAACACTGGAGAAGGGACGAGCCTGTTATTGTACGAAATGTTTTGAATATTACAACAAGGCTGAGTTGGGACCCAATGGTCATGCAACGGGCTTTCACGGAAACACAGAAAGGCCGGTTTTCGAATGAGACCAACACAGTGGTTGCCATTGATTGCCTGAATTGGAGTGAGTTTAAGATCACTATAGGTGATTTTATTAAAGGTTATCAAGAGGAAGGACCCACGATAATTGTTAAGAAATCATGGGCACCAAGATTAAAATGAAAAGACTAAAGACTTAAAAAAAATTTATTAACCGGAGGGTGTGGTAATCATACTGAACCCAGCACTTAGAATAACAGTTTTCATAATTATAATTTATCACAACAGTAACATAAGGGTTTACTTACAAACTAATTGTAAGTGTTAATCTTTAACACACCCTCTTAACACTACAATTTTAAAAACTTGATTGACATAATAACATAAAATAAAGAACTTCTAAAATGGATTTCTATTTTCTTCTCTACATATTCAGATTTTTGCAGATACTCCATCATACTGTCTCATCACCCTCTTAAATGTAGAATTCCGGAACCTCTCCGAACTCAGCTTAACCTCAGCAACTAGTGAGAGATCCTTCCCTAGACATCAACTCCCTAATTACTTGGACAATAATCCATATTGAGTTACACTGTATTAACTACTTCATGTAGTAAAGAAGAAGAAATCTGACTGTTCAGAACATGAGCTGTCTTGGTTGGTTTTGTTGTTATTATTAATTACAACAACAATCTTTCTTTACATATATATTGTCTATTGGGAAAAAATATATGCATACTATATTTTGTAAATAAAACTCAAATGACAGAGGTGTCAAAAATTTTTCCAACAGCAACAACTCCAGCATGCATAAATATATCGGCCAAATTTTCAGCTTTTAATTTGAGAGATAGTCATAATGATATATAACAATTTCCCTTCTTCATGTGTAGAACAACTATTTTCTGGTCTCACCAATGGCAAGGCAGTATTGTGGCAAAGCAGTTCTGAAATTTCTGATAAGATTTCCAGGGTTCCAACTCTCCATCACTAGATACACCAATTTCATGCTGGTTGCCAATAATCTATATTGCTGCGTTGTTGATATATAGATTTCAAACTGCTTGATATACAGATTTGAATGATATACAGATTTGAATGGCAAAGGTTATGGAACAACTTCAATCCCGATAGATATTTATTTTCACAAATACTGTGATAAAAAATCTGCACATTTATATTATTCTAATATAGTGATTATAATTAAAAAAAAAAACTCATCTTCCAACCATTTTTGTGAAAGATTCAAGGTTGTTTAAGCTTACCATGTTAAGAAATCATGGGAATCAAGATTAAAATGAAAAAAACTAAAAACTAAACAAAAAATTTTATTAACTGAAGGGTGCGGCAATTATACTGAAGTCCACACTTATTTATTTCATTACAATACATTGAATAACAATTTCCATAACTATAATTTATCACAACAATAGCATAACTGTTTAAACTAATTGTAAGTATTAATCTTTAACAAAAATCACTAGCCCCAGATGTTGAAGTTAAAGGATTGGCCTCTTGCAAATTTCTTGGAGGAGCGTTTACCACGACATCGTTTACTTACAAACTAATTGTAAGTGTTAATCTTTAACAATAATCACTAGCCCCAGATGTTGAAGTTGAAGGATTGGCCTCCTTCAAATTTCTTGGAGGAGCGTTTACCACGACATCGTGATGAGTTTATCAGTACCTTATCTTTCAAGGAGTACACACATTCTGAATCTGGGATTCTAAATCTGGCCACAACACTTCCACCGGGCTTCCTGAAAAACGATTTCGGACCCACAATCTGCATAGCTTATTGCACCAAAGAAGAACTTGTTAAGAGGAGATGCAGTCACCAAGTTGCACATTGGCATGTCTGATGCTTTCATTGTTATAATGCATACTGCCGAGGTCAAGTTCTCAGATTGCCAACAAAAGAAAATTGAGGAATTGAGAAAAAAATACATAGAAGAAGATGGTCTCCCAGAGATTTCAGCGGAGACAGAGAACGAAAACTCCGAATTTGGAGGCGCTCTTTGGGATATTTCTCGGAGAGAGGACGTACCCAAATTACATGTTTATCTGGAGAAACATCGTACAGAATTCAGGCACTTGAACTGTGAGCGTATTACAGAGGTTAGTCAACCTATTCATGATCAGACCTTTTACCTAAACGCTGAGCATAAGAGGAGGCTGAAAGAGGAAAATGGAGTAGAGGCATGGACGTTTGAACAAAATCTTGGCGAGGCAGTCTTTATTCCAGCTGGGTGTCCTCATCAAGTTCGAAACCTTAAGTCATGTATAACAGTGGCCCTCAATTTTGTATCGCCTGAGAACTTACAGGAATGTATTCAATTGACTCAAGACCATCGCAGGGTGAAAGTAGACAAATTGGAGGCGAAAACGATCATTCTCTATGGAATGGAATCGGCCTTGGAGGAACTCAACCTCTTGATCAAAGCGAACAAGGGAAAGGGTATAACGTCGTAGAAAATGTGGATTCAACCCTTCTGTTGTTACGTCTGTGAGTCCTCCACTTTGTTGTTTCGGTTGATTTTTTCTTTCTTAAATCATCTTTGTGTTTGGATGGGTGCTTTGATAGAACATACTCGTTACTGCAGGCCGCTCTTATATTAATTCTGGAAAGCTTCATTACCTTTGGAATTATCGTTATTCTGTTAAAATCGTTTTTCTGTTATATTTTAAATTATGGTTCGATGATTGTATTAATGCTTTTCATGAAGGGCTGTGCATAACTGTTTATATTTAATCATATTAATGTTGTTGTTGCACCCAGAAGATAGAATAGAATTTGTATTTTAGGAGGTAGTCTAATTTTGTGGAAGAAATATATATCTAGAACTTGATATTGTGAAATATTAAATATTTATTTTACAAGCATGTGTATTTTTTGTTTGTTTGTTTATTTTTATAGTTTTTTAGCTTGGATTACCATTTTAATAGTTTTTGACTTGATTAACCTAGTTTGATCGAGTTGATAGCAAGCTAGTTTGATCGAGTAGGTAGCAAGGTCCGGGATGAGTTTTGGCGTACCATGGTGGACGAATGATAATTAGTTATGGTTTATTAGTGTTCATTACACATATTCTTGGTTTATATGGTTTTTGTTATTATACCTGCCTCAGGCAGGTATATTGTAATCAGGCAGGTATATTGTAATCGATCACCTTTTGACTTTGGTTGACTTTGCTATTAGTAGGTGTTTTTTGAGGCAGCTATAAAAAATTAAAACTTGTTTTGCAAAGTGTGACTTAGGGGTTTGTAAAATATTTTTTTTTATTTTGTGAAAAAACTAGTTTTGTAAACAGCTGATTGGTGGATAGAAGATGATGTCAGCCTTGGGGTTTGGTATCTGGATTTGAGTTGACATGTGGCAAGATGACGTCATAATAATAAAATTAAAAAAATCAAAATTATTTCTCATTGCCAAGTGGCACCATGGGAGCCAGCTGTTCTGGGTTCGCGTTTGCAGACTCGTTGGCCATCAAATGCGTGGTTCTGCTACAAGTGGACCACCTGCTCCTGCGCCACCAAGTCTACTCATGCTTAGGACCTGTGAATCGCGACCAGCGCTGCCGCCTTCGCTCGGCGCCTTGAAGAACTTGAAGACATTGAGGCTACAACATTGTCAGAATTTGAAACGGTTGCCTGATTCTGTCGCACAGTTGCTATGTTTTTTAAAATTGTTGAAGAAACGGCTTTGGGATTTTCCATCTCAAGATATTCAAGAACGCAAGAGACGTGCTCGGAATTTATAAAGCTGGATACGGTCGAGAGAATGTCAAAAAATCAATGAAAAGTTTCAGGTGTTGTAGAGAATCTGGGTGTTATACTCATATTTGAAAATCAGTGAAAAGTTTCAGGTGTTGTAGAGTGCTAGTCGGCTTGCTTATGGTTTTTATTTTGCTGGAAAACTTGTTGGTTCTTCCACAGAGTGTGATTCAAATGTTTGCTGCAGTAACAATTCTGACAATCTTTTTGCCATTGTTGATAGTCATACGCTCAGAGCTTCAAAAGTCAGACAACATTGTTTAAGGGGATCAGTTCAAAGATGCATTCTCAGATCAAAGGAAGTCTAAGATTGAACTGGAAAGCTGCTGCGAGGATATCAACTCTGCCTCCGTCGAGATATCAATACCTGTAACAAAAGGCAAATCTGCTGAGAGTAGCAACAAAGTGCTAGGAGCTGATAGTGAGAAGGAATTAAAAGGTAAATGGCCTCAAAGAGGTGAAGACCATACAATTGTTCAAGCACTAATGAGCTTAGACTTGTGGATACTTTTCTTGGCAACAACATGTGGATTGGGATCTACAATTACTGCAATCGACAACATGTGGATTGGGATCTACAATTACTGCAATCGACAACATGGGACAAATTGGAAAATCCTTGCGATACTCCTCTCTGAGTATAAGCACTTTTGTTTCACTTCTGAGTATCTGGAACTTCTTAGGCCGAGTCGGGGCAGGCTTCATCTCTGAAATACTTCTACACAGGTATTCAATTCCTAGGACCTTTTTGCTGAGCCTAGTCCTGTTAGTTGCATCTGTAGGTCATCTACTTGTTGCTTCGGCACTCCCTGGATCCCTTTACATGGCCTCCATTCTGATCG
>LPNX010075791.1:41116-120050 GCA_001517045.1 Pseudotsuga menziesii
TCTGAAATAATCATGAAATAGAAAGTTTTGGATAGCAAATTATCAGACAAGAGAGCACAATACCTGTTCTTTGGAAATCATACCGGGTTCTCCTTGGATCATCCGGATTTCCAATGTTGTCTCCTGTGGAGGAGAGTGTCTGTTGGGCCCATGTAGGAAGATGATTTTGCACTTCAGGTTCTGATTCAGTATCTGATGATTGCTGCACACTGATATCACAAATCAGAGGATCCAAATCAGGGTCATCACCCCCAATTTCATCATCCAAATATTCAGTGGAATAGGAAGGAAATTCATCAACTTTCTCCTTCACTAGTTCCACCTCCTGAAGAGGCTCATCGAACTTGCCACTTCTCTCGATGATGATCTATTTGGTATTGATATCTAGTAACTTGAATCCTTTAGATTCATTAGGATACCCAATAAATAGACATTCTATGCTCTGCGGTTGCAAAGCCCTTCTTTTATCAAGCGAAATTCGGGCCCATGCAGTGGACCCAAACACCCGTAGGTTCGACACATCTGGCTTGTGTCCGAAGTATGCTTTGAAAGGAGTCTTTCATTTCACTGATGAATGTGGCACCCTATTCTGAATGTATGCTGCAGCATGCATGGCTTCAGCCCACAAATTTTCAACAAGTTTCTTTGACTCCAACATACAGGTGGTCATCTCTTTGAGAGACCGGTTCTTCCTTTTCGCTACTCCCTTCTGCTAGGGAGTGTAGGGAATTGAATGTTGGACCTGAATACCACTTTGGGAGAAAATGTACAGCAAATCATTACTGACATAATCCCCTCCATTATCAAATCTCAAGATCTTGATCGGACCGCTGATATCAGAATGTATCATCCCCAATATGCTTGTAGCTCGGTTTGCCTTCCCCCAATCGAACTTGTGCTCATGGTGTTTTCCAATCACACAGCCCTTGTAGACTCCCATGGTTTCCTTGATGACCGAGAGGCCTTCAATCATGGAGTTTTTCTGTAATTGCTGCAAATATTTGAAATTAAGATGGCCAAACCTTTCATGCCACATCCTACTAACCTCATTTCCATGAGTTAGCAGAGTGGTGGGCTTTGAATCTGCAACAAAGTGAGAGAAATCATAGGCTTTTGCATGATGATTTGCAAGCCCTTTTGCAATGAGTTTCCCGGATGCAATTTATGTTATCTCAACATCATTTGGGCTGAAAGAGACTCTCTTAGGCATTCTTGTATGTGTCATCTGATAGACACTAAGGATATTTGCTGCTAGAGACGGTACATACAAAACATTAGAAAAGAAACCATTTTCTAGATCTATAGTACCTTTTCCTTCGGAAATGATGGTGGAGTCATCTCCCATGTGGATGGGGATGGATTTGCTGGTCTCCAAGGATGAAGAGGAGTATTTTTCAGCCATCATGTGATTCGAAGCTCCACTGACAATCAGCAGTGCTTTGGACTTCAAAGTGCTTGCCATGAGGGCATGACCTTTCTCATGCTGTGGTTCCCGATCTTGGTGATCTCTCCTTCGAAATCTCTCCAGAATATTGATGTGATTCCTCTCTCCTTGAGAGGTTGCTTCATCAATATTTTTCTTCATGCAGGCATGTTCAGGGTGAAAACCCTTCCTGCAGTAAGAACACCTGACATTTTCTTTCCCATTGTGCCCTTTTCCTTTGTTCTTCCTTGAGCCGAAAGATTCATCATGCTGCTGATTTTCAACTCTAAGCTTGGGAGGATCAAATTTAGTTTTCTGATTTTTCTACTGCTTTCCTTTACCCTTCAGATCTTTGGGCCCTGAGACATGGAGGGCTTGATCATCGGAATATCAGATGATCCCCATCTGGACAAGCTTGTCATGTTCATTAGTTAGGGACTCAATGAAGGCATATTCCATCTAGGGGTTGTGAGCTTCCCCACACGGAATGTAGAAACAAAAACTGAATAATCCGCCCCGATTTTGGAGAGGATGGCTAGGATGAGCCGATCATCCTCCTTCTCCACTTTGCATTGCTTCAAGAGGAAAACAGTATGCTTGAACTTTGTAAAGAAATCATTCAAAGTCTCGAAAGTAAAAGGTTGGAGAGACATGAGTTCATTTTCGAGTTGGTAAACTCTCAAGTCATCATGCTTTCCGTATAGAGATTCCAATTTGTCCCATATTTATTTCGGTGTCTTCATATCCGCAAGATGGAAGAGAAGGTCTTCAGAAATAGAGAGGCACAAGAAATCGAAGGATTCATCCTTCTTGTTCAAGAATCTTGATTTTTATATGGTGGATCCAGGCACAAATTTAGTGTCCATGGTGACTCTATAGAGTCCTTTGGAGTGCAATTGAAGCTCCATTTTATTTTTCCATGTGTGGAAATTGTATGGAGTTAAGAGAGGTACTGAGGAGGCCATATGGATATGCTGTAGTGCATGCTTCACCTGGATAAGGTCGGACAGCCTACACATTCTAGGATTTCATCACACCCAGCATAGTTAATCAAGCAAGCTTGATCAACAAGTTCTTTACTTGGGATAATGATTGGTAAGCCTTGCCTTCTGGTGCAGTGCTGGAATTTGAGCTATTGCTCACTTTTCATGGAGAAATCTGTCAAAAAGCTTGTTTTTAAGAGATAGATATTCGTCCCTCCGTATGCTCTGATACCATATTAATTCTTGCACATGATCTAGGAACTAAGAATCAATATCATGAAAGAATAATCAACAAATACTCATGAAATGGTCTTAATCGGAACCAAAATTGGTTTCCTCTCTGTATATTTAATAAACAATGAATGGTTACAATACCAATGTCAAGCAATAGCTTAACTCCATGAAGAATTTGAATACCTAAGGAGACAATTCGAATTCAGTGAGTGAGTATAGCTTAACTTACTCTCAACCATTGGTCCACACTTAGTTAACCACTTGACTAAAACCCTAGTTGACTCACCAAAACCTAACTGAAGTCGGAGTACAATAAATGACTGAATCTCAACTGAAGGAGATCAAACACATGTCATAGCAATCCAACCATCAAGTGCTAGTGCTCCATGACTTCAATGAACCCCGATGAGGTTAACTGAAGCTAAACTAACCATCAGAAGTTGGTGGAGGCACCTTGTTGTCTCCAGATCATTAAATAATAATAAATAATCATTAAATAATATATTTAGTGATAGGAGGTGCCTTAACTGACTGGTTGAACTGATTGTAACCACCAATTAGCAATCAGGTGCATTAATGTCACTCAGATCACCCCCGCAGTGCTCCAGTTAGCCTCCTTGATTGTAGGAGAAGGCTAAGTTAGCCTCCTTGACTGTAGGTAGGCGTGGATGTGACTGGATGATGGCAATTAATGCTCCACTGATGTCAATTAATGTCAATTATACTTAGGATAGTGGTTTAACTAGGCCAATTTGACCAAAAGAGTGTGTATGATGGTAAATGTATCCAACAATCCACCTCCCAATACTCATGCAAGAATCCTGAAGAGACAGTTTAAGATAATTTAAATCCCTCCAAATTTGTTTTAAAAAAATGCAGTGACAAAAAAGATGGCTCATCCTATCATCCTCTGAGAAGCATGAACCACAGACACCAGGTCCCACAAAACCCCGCTTTTGCAGGTTATCCCATGATACAATATTATTCTACATAACAAGCTAGATAAAAAATTGATTTTAGTTGGGATCTTCATCCTCCATAAAATCGTGCACCATCTCTTAGTCTGAGATAATCCTTCCTCGTCCACAATGGCTTCATAACTGATTTTAGCAATCTATCTACTTGATGACATATCGTGGGAATAAGTGAGAGTGTCACCTTTATCAGGATTGATTGAGTGTCAAAACAAAATGATTCTGTTTATCTTGAACCTCCACAAAAAGTCCCAATTCATGTGCACAATACTGATAGTTAATATCATGAACATCAAATCCCACTCTTTTACTCTTTTAATATGGGAAAGTACAAAAATATATTTTGAATAAAGCTACGATGCAAGAGTATTGGATAATTTAAAAGAGTCACCAATACCAATGATAGGATCAATACCTATGAAAAAATGAATTCCATTACCAGCACACTAGCTAAGCAAATTACCCACGATAGGATATACTTGCCTTAGACCACACCAAACTATGAATGACTTGAGATAAATATGCTTCGGATGTCTAATCCTTTGGATTTTTGGCATACCTTTCATGTATTTCAAACGCATAGTAATACCCCACGTTACATCATCAAACAAGCAACATGAGAGACTATTTGATCTCAATGCTTTACTGAAATACTGCAATCTCTTGATGACCTAGCCACCGCCGAACTTGGGAAGAGCCAAGCTATCCCACGAAGCCAAGTGAAACTTTCATATGTGCAATCCACTTGACCATAAAAATTGGAATATATATTTTTTGATGTTATTAAGCATTGATTAAGGGACCATGAATAGTGAGATCCCATACATACGGTATACTTTGTAGAACATAGTTCACCCAAACTAATATCCCCCCCCCCGCGACATCCAAAAAAACAACCATTGCTTGATCCTTCTGTTGGTGACTTTCTAGAGTAGCTAATTCTAGTCCTTAACCTTATTATTATTTGGCTTCAAGTGATATCCCATACGCAAATCCCTAGTCCAACCCACAACTAAGAAGGGCAACAAATCCATGATTTTCCTGCAAATCCTTGCATTTGGATTATTATGTGAAAAAGTTGACTTTTCCCCACTAATCTTCATCTCAGTCTCTTTACAAAAAACATCAATAATATCCCAATATTGTTTCCACTCTTCAATCTTTCCCAATCCCAACAAGAATACAAGATCAACAAATAGAGTATCTGCAATGGATACAGAACGGGATATATTGATACCTTTGATTTTTCGCTTTACCTTGGCCCAACTAATGAGTCTACAGAGGCCTTCAATGACCAAGATAAAAAAACATGGGTGATAGGGGTAACCCTTGTCTTAGTCCCCTTCCACTGCAAAAAATAGAGGTCGGAGATCCATTGACAAGAATGGTGAAGGAAGTCGAACTAATACAGACCATGAACCAATTAGCCACATCCACTGACAGGCCAATATGTATCTACATAAATCTCACATAGGACCAATAAACATGGTCATAGGCTTTAACTAAATCCATCTTTAGAATGAAATATTTCTAATGTTTGGTCTTCATGGAATGAAGACATTCATGTGCTAAACCACGACATTCAGTATCTTCCTGCTAGATATAAAACCAAATTGCTCCGATGATAGAACCTTCTCCTGTAATGGTTTTAATTTGTTAGATATAATCTTTGTAATAATACTATAAACCGGTTTACACAAGGAAATAGTCTTGTAGTCATCATATGACTCAGGCTTGTCCCTTTCCGAAATCAAGGTGATAAATGTATAATTAATATTAGATGGAACAACTTCCTTGTGCCTAGATTCTTCAATGGAATTATGAAGATCATTCCCAACAATGTCAAAAAAATGCAAAAAAAATTCAACAATCCATCCATCTAGGCCTAGACTTTTGTCCTTCTTGAAATTCGGTAGAGCTTCCTTAATCTCCAGAAGTTTGACTTGATTTCCTATATGCCTACTGTCTTCCATACTAAAGAATCTAGGATACAGCTTCAATACCTTAACTTGAGCATCCGACTTGTTGGTAGCCTCATGTGTATAAAAGTTAGGAAAATGTAAAAAAACCGCTCTCTTCAGTGCCTTCCAATTAGATAAGAGAACACCATTATTTCTCCTAAGTTCCCATATGCCAAGTTTAAATTCCCACTATATGAGGTGAAACGATGAAAAAAATTAGTATTTACATCTCCTTCCTGAAGCCATACCGCCCTTGTTTTCATCCTCCAAGTGGCTTCCATCTGAACCAATATTTTCACATGTTTCTTCTCTAGCAAATATGAATTTAATTTCTAATCAACAAAGAACATATCATTGAACACTAGATTACTAATATCTTCAATCTCATACTCTATAATTGTTAACTCTTTAGCATTCTCCTATGTTTTTGTAATGTCCCGGACCCTTATGAAAAGAAAAAGGGTTCTAAAATTTGGTTTAAGAACAACGGAATAATTTTAGGACAACTAACCAATAAATTATTAATTAAAGTTATAACTTTAATAAATATGACTAAGGTTGCATAACTTAATTACTTATTAAATTAAATAATCGGTCTCCCTTAATTAAATAATCTCAACACTTACTAGAATATATCAACAATAAATTTAAGTTCATAACATCATTCGCTCCATGAATAATGAATCTATTATTATAGTGTGATTAATGTCTTACATTAAATTCTTATACATCACAAAGATTATTAAAAACATAGTTTTTAATTATCAAGCATTGTGTTGTTAATTGTTTGTATATTTAATTAGTTTGTGGTGATGTTCTGTGTGTGACTTCAGTGAAGATCAAAACTAAGGAAAAAACACATCAAGAAACTTTATGTAGGATATAACCTACAACCACACCACAACCAAGTCAAAACAAAAGGCAGCGGCTGCAATCACAACCCACAAAATCACCTCCCAATGGTTGTCCCCTACAACCATTTTTCAATAATATATTTTAGAATGCATGACTGCATCCCTCTAGCCATCAATCAAACTACATTCATATTAAATTATTAAAACATATATTTCAAAATAGGATCACATCCATGCATAGAACATTTCCAATCTAATAACTGGTGCGCTCAACGTGGTGCCAAGAAAACTGTTGGACAAAAACAGACATATATTGGTCATCCAGAAATATTTTTCGACAAAAAAAAGGCAATCCTCATAGGAAATGTTGTTCCAGACACAATGAAAGAAGTCCCAAAGCACAAAAATAAATATATATTTGTGAACCAGAACATATGGTTGTTCCCCTCCCAGTACCATAGATTCATTGTTATAGTTTTTGAAGAAGATAAAGAAGAGAAGAATAAATATCAACTCAGATACGAAGCCTACTGAGTCCATACTTCATGTAACTAGATTATGAAATACAATAATCATTAATATAGATAATTCAATTCAAGCACCTTTTCACATAATCATCATAATAATTTGTTAAAACATAAATAAAACCATATGAGAAATACTTATCTCAAGATATGGGCAACTGGTTGCAGTGGGACAACTTTCCTCCCAACTGTAGACACTATCAATCCTTACTCGCTTGAATAGGTCACCCCTCAGTTGAGACCCTGGATACACATGTAAAGGAACACTTAGTCTAGAAACTATTAGAACTACCTCTTCTAAGAACCACAATTCTTCCCACTACTACTTTCATGTTTGTGTCCACTGCCTATGGAATATGACCTAGCTCGGCATTCCCATTTCTTGGATTCCTGCTTAAGAACTATGACTAGTGGAGTGATAGAATGCAAGAAAACAAAATCCAACTAGACTAACTCTAATTCTCTATACACTCTCAATCCTACCAATATTCCCAACATGGATAGATAGCACAAGTCACATGGTCCAAAGCTCAAGATTAACTTCAACAAGGAGAGGGCATATGAATTTATAGCACAAGGAGGTCAAATCTAACCCAAAGGGATCAACTCAAATTAGAGAGAGGTAATTCTTAAGCTTCATCATGGAGACTTAAATTGAATTAGTGGAGTGGTGGCTTAGTGAAAATATTCCCTTCCAGAATTAGCACCATGAGAAGCACTTACCAAAAACTAAGTAGGGGAGCCATGAAAAGCACATGAAGGAACACTCATTCATAAAGGGGGTTACAAAACATCAAGGAAGGAGAAATAGGTGAGATAGTGCATCCAATAGGGTCATAGATATCATGCAATTACACAAATAGGATCATCAATGCATAGTGTAAGAGTGGAAGCTATAAAATAGCTCGCAACCCCTAAAAACTAGGAAAATGGCTCATAAATGACCAAAAACACATAAATGAGAGGGAATAACTTCCCAAGGAGAGTTCCCTAGGAAAGAGGGTCCCACTAAGGTTTTCAAAATATTCAATATTAACTCCATAGTCCATAAATATTGATAATAGTGTCTGTTGTACAAGGTTTGGGTGACCAACATTGTTAATCTCACCAAGGTGCCAATATGAATTGGGATGGACAAAATTAAGCCAGAAACAAGTTATAAGGTGATAGGGATGAACCCATTCCCCCTCAGTTTGTATAATCCATTCCCCCCATACTCTTTTAGTTTCCTTTGCAAATCTAGTTGCTTATTTAATCAATAGTAACAACATTCAAAGATAGAAAAGGTGTTAGTAATAACATTAACATTAATAATAGTGCCAAAGTCAAAATTCGCCTTATCAAACAATAATCATAAGTCCTTAATCACATTAATCATGAAAATGATCATAATTCCACAATCATATAAATATCATAAGTGGTAAATAATTTAAAATAACATAAGTCACATTAAGGATCATAAGTTTGGGTATTAACAACTAGGATATTACATCCTTCTCCCCTTAAACAATGCATTGACCTCGATCGATATTAAATACATGCTGAAAACATTCAAAATAAATGAGGGTACTCTTCCCTGATGGAATCCTCCATCTCCCAAGTTTCATCCTTAGGACTGTAATGGGTCCATTGGACCTTTACCTTCCTAATTTCCTTATTCTAAAACAACTTAACCATGCTTTCCAAAATGGAAACTGGTTGTACTAGAAAATCCCCTTCTTGTTCCACCTGGATCACATTGCAATCAATTACATGGTTGGCATTAGGTATATACTTTTTCAATAAAGTCACATGAAACACATTATGTACTCTAATGCAAGCAGGAAGGGCCAGTTCATAAGAAATACGTCATATATTATCTAAGACCTCAAAAGGTCCACAGTATTTGGTAGCTAGCTTGGAGAAATTTCCCAAGTTTAAGGAACTCTTCTTGGTTCTAAATTTAAAAAAAAACCATGGTATCCAACTTGAAACTTTCTGGAAATCCTATTCTGTTCTACATAGATTTTCTTCTTGACTTGAGCTTCCTTTAGTTTCTACTTTATCTTAACCATATGATCCTCTATTTCCTGTAATAATTCTTGTCGAACAATGACTTTGTTTATTGGCTTATCCCAACTAATGGGAGTATTGAACTTCCTTCCATACATGGCCTCAAAAGGACTCATCTTCAAAGAGGAATGATACCCATTATTATAATCAACTTCCGCCAAGTGTAAATAATCTTCCCACTTGGATGGTTGATCCAACATCACATACATCCTTAGCATATCTTCAATTACTTGGTTAAATATTTTTGATTGTCCATTTGTCTAAGGGTGGTATGTTATACTCATGTTTATACTTGTACCAAACCCCTCAAACAATCCTTTCCAAAAGTTAGAAGTAAATTTTGAATCTCTATCTAATACTATAGCCTTCAGAATACCATGAAATCTAGTTACTTCTTTCATGTAAATATCTACAATCTTAGTTGGTTTTTGAGTTGTCTTTACTTGAATGAAGTGTGTTTCCTTAGTCAAATTATCTACCACAACCATGATAACATCATTTTTCAATCTCTTCTTAGGTAACTTGGTGATGAAATCCAACGTCACTACATCCCATTTCCATTCTGGTTTTGGTAAGGGATACAACAATCTTGCTAGATGTCGATGCTCAACTTTAACGTTTTGACATTCCATGCACCTAGCTATGTATTCTACAACATCATTCTTTATCCATGGCCAATATTAATGTTTCATTACTATTTCTACTTTTTTTTGATAACTTGAATGCTCGACATAAGCGACATCTTGCATTTCCTTTAGAACCATCTTCCTTAGATATCCAACATCATGTACATAAAATCTATCTATGTGCATGAGGATCCCATTTTCTTTAAATTTATACTTGTCAAATTTATGTGGAATTTTATGTTGTTTCAATCCTTCTTTCACTTGTTGATAAAGTTCATTGTGACACTAGATTCAATTATCTTATCCTTTAAATATGATTTTTTGGTATTGATAGTTTCTACATGCATCACATGTATATTCCTACTAAGAGCATAAATTACTTTATTTTCCTTACCTTTGATATGCTTGATGTCAAAATGATATTCAAATAATAACTCCATCCACCTCCTCTTTCTTGCATTCCAAGTAGGCTACTCAAAAAAGTATTTTAACCCATCATGGTCAGTAACTATCAACTCAAACTTTTTACCCATTAGATAATGTATCCACATATTCAAAGCATGGATGATAGCTACAAGATATAAGTCATGGGTGGCATAATTTTGCTAATGTTCCTTAAACTTTATATATTCATAAATAATATCAACACTTACTAAAATATATCAACACTAAATTTAAGTTCATAACATCTTTCAGTGCATGAATAATGAATCTATTATTATAGTGTGATTAAGGTCTTACATTAAATTCTTATACTTATCAGAGATTATTGAAAACATATTTTATAATTGTCAAGTATTGTGTTGTTAATTATTTGTATATTTAATTAGTTTGTGGTGATGTTCGGTGTGTGACTTTAGTGAAGATAAACACTAAGGAAAAAAACAAATCAAGAAACATAGGTAGGATGTAACCTACAACCACAACAAAACCAATTCGAAACAAAAGGCAGCGACTGCAATCACAACCCACAAAATCACCTCCCAATGGTTGTCACGTACAACAATTTTTCAGTAATATAATTTAGATTGCATGGCTGCCTCCCTATAGCCATCAATAAAACTAGATTCATATTAAATTATTAAAACCTATATTTCAAAATAGGATCATATCCATGCATAGAACATTTCCAATCTAATAACCGGTGCGCTCAACGTGGGACCAGGAAAACTGTTGGACCAAAACAGACATATATTGGTCATCCAAAAATATTTTTCGATAAAACGAAAGGAGATCCTTATAGGAAATGTTGTTCCAGACACAATGAAATAAATCCCAAAGCACAAAAATAAATATATATTTGTGAACCAGAACATATGGTTGTGCCCCTCCTAGTACCATAGAGTCATTGTTATAGTTTTAGAAGAAGATAAAGAAGAGATAAATAAAATCATATGAGAAATACTTCTCAAGATATGGGCAACTGGTTGCAGCGGGACGAATTTACTCCCAACTATAGACACCGTCAATCCTTACTTGCTTGAATAGGTCACCCCTAAGCTAAGACCATGGATACACGGGTAAAGGAACACTTAGTCTAGAAACTCTCAGAACAACCTCTTCTGAGAACCACAATTCTTCCCACTAATACTTTCATGTTTGTTTCCACTGCCTATGGAATATGGCCTAGCTCGTCATTCCCATTTCTTAGCTTCCTGCGTGAGAACTATGACTAGAAGTGTGATAGAATGCAAGCAAATGAAAAAACATCTAGACTAACTCTAATTCTCTATACACTCTCAATCCTACCAATATTCCAAACATGGATAGATAGCACAAGTCACATGGTGCAAAGCTCAAGATTAACTTCAACAAGGAGAGGGCATATGAATGTATAGCACAAGGAGGTCAAATTTAACCCAAAGGGATCAACTCAAATTAGAGAGAGGTAAGTTTTAAGATTCATCATGGAGACTTAAATTGAATTAGTGGAGTGGTGGCTTAGTGAAAATATTCCCTTCTGGAATTAGCACCATGAGGAGGACTTACCAAAAAATAAGGAGGGGATCCATGAAGAGCCAAGGAAGGCACAATAATTCATAAAGGGGGTTACAAAACATTAAGGAAGGATAAATAGGTGAAAGAGTGCATCCAATAGGGTCATAGATATCATGGAAGTACAAAAATAGGATCATCAATGCATAGTGTAAGAGTGGAAGCTAGAAAATAGCTTGCAACCCCTAAAAACTAAGAAAATGGCTCATAAATGACCAAAAACACATAAATGTGAGGGAATATCTTCCTAACGAGGGTTCCCTAGGAAAGAGGTTCCCATTAAGGTTTTCAAATGATATGCAATATTAAATCCATAGTCCATAAATATTGAGAATAGTGTCTGTTGTACAAGGTTTGGGTGACCAACATTGTTAATCTCACCAAGGTGCCAATATGAATTGGGATGGAAAAAATTAATCCAAAAACAAGTTATAAGGTGATAGTGATGAACCCATTCCCCCTCAGTTTGTATAATCCATGGCCCCCCATACTCTTTTAGTTGCCTTTGCAGAGCCAGTTGCTTATTTAATCAATAGTAACAACATTCAAAGATAGAAAAGGTGTTAGTAATAACATTAACATTAATAATAGTGCCAAAGTCCAAAGTCACATTATCAAACAATAATCATAAGTCCTTAATCACATTATCCATGCAAAGGATCATAATTCCACAACCATATAAATATCATAAATGGGCCATAATTTAAAGTACCATAAGTCGCATGAAGGACCATAAGTTTTGGGGTTAACAACTAGGGTATTACATCCTTCTCCCCTTAAACAACGCATCGACCTCGATGGATATTACATACATGCCGAAAATTTTGAAAATAAATAAGGGTATGCTTCCCTCATGGAATCCTCCAGCTCCCAAGCTACATCCCTAGGACTGTAATGGGTCCATTGGACCTTTACCTTACTAATTTCTTGATTCTAAAACAACTTGACCATGCTTTCCAAAGTGGAAACATGTTCTACTAGAAAATCCCCTTCTTGTTCCACCTAGATAACATTCTAATCAATTACATGATTAGTATTAGTTATATACTTTTTCAATAGAGTCATGTGAAACACATTATGTACTCTAATGCAAGCGGGAAAGGCCAGCTCATAAGAAATAGGTCATATCTTATCTAAGACCTCAAAAGGTCTACAATATTTGGCAGCTAGCTTGGAGAAATTTCCCAAGTTTAAGGAGCTCTTCTTGGTTCTAACTTTAAAAAACACATGGTATCCAACTTGAAACTTTTTGGAAATCCTATTATGTTCTACGTATCTCTTCTTCTCGACTTTAGATTCCTTTAGTTTCTATTTTATCTTAACCATATGATCCTCCATTTCCTTTAATAATTCCGTTTGAACAATGAATTTGTTTGTTGGGTTATCCCAAATAATGGGATTATTGAAATTCCTTCCATACATGGCCTCGAAAAGACTCATCTTCAAAGAGGAATGATATCCATTATTATAAGCAAATTCTGCCAAGTGTAAATAATCTTCCACTTGGATGGTTTATCCAATATCACATACATCCTTAACATATATTTAATTACTTGGTTAACTCTTTTTTTTATGCATTTTTCTAAGGGTGGTATGTTATACTCATGTTTATACTTGTACCAAACCCCTAAAACAATCCTTTCCAAAATTTAGAAATAAATTTTGAATCTCTATCTGATACTATAGCCTTTAGAATACCATGCAATCTAGTTACTTCTTTCATGTAAATATCTGCAATGTTAGTTGTTTTTTTAGTTGTCTTTACTAGAATGAAGTGTGTTTCCTTAGTCAAATTATCTACCACAACCATGATAATATCATTTTGCAATCTCTTCTTGGGTAACTTGGCGATCAAATCCAACGTCACTACATCCCATTTCCATTCTAGTATAGGAAAGTAATAGAACAATCTTGATGGAGGCCGATGCTCAACTTTAACTTTTTGACATACCTAGCTATGTATTCTACAACATCATTCTTTATACATGGCCAATAGTATTGTTTCCTTATTGTTTCTACTTTTTTTTTATAACCTGAATTCTAGACATAAGCGGCATCTAGCATTTCCTTTAGAACCATATTCCTTATATATCTGGCATCATGCACATAAAATCTATCTCTATGCATGAGGATCCCATTTTATTTAAACTTATACTTGTCAAATTTCTGTGGAATTTTATTTTGTTTCAATCCTTCTTCCACTTGTTGATAAAGTTCATTTGTAACACTAGCTTCAATTATCTTATCCTTTAAATATGATGTGTTGTTATTGATAGTTTCTACATGCATCACATGTGTCTTCCTACTAAGCGCATAAACAACTTTATTTTCCTTACCTTTGATATGCTTGATTTCAAAGTCATATTCAAATAATAACTCCATCCACCTCCTCTATCTTGCATTCAAAGTAGGCTACTCAAAAAAGTATTTTAACCCATCATGGTTAGTAACTCTCAACTCAAAATTTTTACCCATTAGATAATGTATCCACATATTCAAAGAATGGATGATAGATGCAAGATATAAGTCATGGGTGGAAAATTTTTGCTCATGTTCCTTAAAATTTCTATATTCATAAATAATCACATGTCCATCCCGCATCAATACTCCACCAAATCATTGCTTGCATGCATCTATGCACACAACAAAGTTTCCTTTAAGATCTGCAATTTTTAGAACAGGTGCACTAGTCAGCATTTCCTTAAGCCTTTGAAATATATCTTCACACTTAAGAGTCCAATCGAAATTTACACCCTTCTTCTACAAATATGTTATAGGATGAGATAAATTCAAGATTCCTTCGATGAATATTTGGCAGTTTTGGGCCTAGGGATAGTAGGTAAGAAATCATGCATAGTTCTGCCTAAGTATAGAGAAGAACATAAATGAGAAGAGGAAGGAGCAACGACCGAGGAAGAAACATAAAGGAGAAACAGAAGAATGTTGTGACATAAGAAGTAAAGTAGAAGAAGAAGAAGAGGAGAAGCCACTGGAAGAGGAAGCCTTGCTAGACAAGAAAGCCATGACATAAGCTTAGAATGTGACATGTGATCATCACAAAAGGGCATGTAAATGACATAATGGCTAGAAAGAGACAGTAAGGAATCAGGTTGAGGAAGCGACAGGCCTTAACGAGTGTGAGTACGAGCTCAGTTGGATCCGGTGGAAAGCACATGCATGAAGGCATATTTATAAGTCAAGTCTATAGTGCCTCCTGTTATGTGTTGCTAGCATATGAAAGGAAACATGTTGGTTGTATATAGTAAGTCGACTAAGACAGTGACAGAAAATGAGTCTATAATGATTCTACATTAGAGGAAATTTCAACTCAAAATGGGCCTTTCAACCCTAATTCAAATTCCATGTCATCATGTGTTAGCCAATGAAATTTATTTAAATTTGAAATATCATATAGGTCTTAAACAATTTTTAAATATAAATTTGGGGATAGGTTTCATAAAAAAAACTACTTTTTTGTTCGTATTTTCGACATATCTCCCTCTATTTTTACTCAAATTTCGATTGAGAGAGCTCGTTGGATGCAGAATTAAATTCCGCATCTAACGAGTACCCACTCTATATACTTTTAACAAACCTCGCTACCCAAAAAACAAGAAATACCTGAAAAAACATGATGATGACATAGCTCGCTCGATCAAAATTTGAGTAAAAACAAAGGGAGATGTGTTGAAAATACGAACAAAAAAAAGTAGTTTTTTCTTTTCTTCTTCCAAAATTAATAAATATTATTTTATTATTTTCCTTAGGAGGCCCATTTTGAGTTGAAATTTCCTCTAATGTATAGAGTATGTATCGAGTCATTATTTGATTCTGTAACAAGCATGTATGGGATCGACATTGAGTCTGTAATTGGTTTATAAAAGGAGGAACCCAAGTTGTATATGGTTTAGCTTCTCATGGCCTCTGAGCAATTTCTAGCCTATGGATTATATATTAGACTCTTGGTAGACACTTGAGCTAGACTCAGTATATGTTTTGGTTAATGGATTTGTATCACTGAGTGCATCAGAGTAGAGGGTTTGCAGTTGAGTGCGTAGATGAGTAGAGAAGGTTGAGTCCACTTAGGCTATGTGTGGATTACTGATAGAAGTAAAGTAGAAGAAGAGAATAGAGGATATCATAGAGCATGAGAGGGATAAGGATTTTGTAGAGTTAAAAGAGAATATCTTAAGAAGATTCTACAGCTTAGTGCACACACAAATGGTGCATCTATTTCCTCATGCCAGATGAAGAGCACCTTGTAGTTTTCGCTTGGATGGGTTTCCACATTATATTCTATGTATATGTGTGAATGTTGACACTATCTTAGATATATGTGTGATTACTATATTGAATGGATCATTGTATCTTTTCTTACAAATGAATAGATGTATGATGGTTGCATTGCATTACTGTATATGATTATACTACATGTTTTTTTTTTACTGAAGTTGTATAAATATGTTAAAGCAGAGTCACCATGAGTATTCCACCCCTAGACTTCATAGGATTCCTTGGCGCAAAGACAAGGTACTAAAACACCCTCCCACCCAACTGCGGAAACATGGTTATGGAAATTTCCCATGAAGAGAGATATCTTGGGTGAGATGACATATGTGTCACAGGTGCTCTCGACCGAGCTCTACTCTGTCGAGCCAATATATCGGGATTGTTTTTGCTAAACAAAAGGGGCCGAAGTTGGGTATGGATCCCTAGAGAAATAATAAAGCCAACAAATGGTTCTATTGTCGAAACCCTAAATCATTGTGGTAAGGGCTATGTTGTGGAAACCTATGAAAGCGGAAATCCAAGATTGAATGGAATCCAAAGAGTTAGAGTTTGTACGAAAATAAATTGAAGGATCTTGGTGGACCCAAAAAAAGTGGTTGTGCCGGTACATTTATTCATACATTCACGAGATTTTATTTTCTGAGTTTCCCGTCGTGTTACATGAATGGTTGTCTAAGTTGGAAACCCAGTAAAGAAGTTTTCAAGGAGGAGAACCAAAAGAGTGGAGTCCTTAGTTGATTGAGCGACTGAAAAGAGTAAACAACCCTGTCTATAGGATTGTGTATTTTTGGGTAGATAGCATCTTAGAAAGATACATCACTAGGTTTGTTGTTGGCACTATAAACTCATACAATGAGGCAGAGCGAAAATGTTTTCAAGGACCACGCAGTAGATACCTATTATCCTTAAAAACATGGATAAAAATGCTTATATGTGAAAGGAATTTTGTGAATGTAATAGAAATGTACAAAAATAGAGTGTTTATGTCTAAGCAGAACCCTACAGTGAGATGTTCCCAGGAGATAGTGGAACTTAACTCGAATCAGGATTTTTAAGAAGTAGAAGAAGATTCAGGTTCGGCATGCGAAGAAAAACTATGTTAGGAAGAGGGAGTTGAAATACAGATTAAGAAGAAGAAGGCCACGAGCTTGCCTCATACTTTGGTGAAGGATCTTGTGACGAAGAAGAAGAATATCAGTCGATCTCTTAAGCAGATGAAGAATCAGAAAATTTGACTAAAGCTACCGAACGAGAACATGCTTACAACTCGCCTACAACACCAAATACTTCACCAGACGTAATATCGAGAGACTTATATCCAAGTAATTATGTAAATACAAGTAATACTAACATTGTAAATAACAGACAAAGAAGTCTGACTAGACAAATCTTTGTTCTGGTTGTACCATCAGCAAATAAAATGGTTGGAGATGACATTAATTAGTTACCAATATTCAATGGAAATTGGTTGGAAGACCCCAAAAAACACTAGTTCCTTTGTGAAGATGTCTGGACTGTGTGACAGATCTAAGATGAGAATATCAAGAAGGAACATATGATCACGAATTTGCGAGGTAGTGTGTTTGAATGGTATATCAAATTCTTCATAGTAACACTAGGAGTTTCCTTGAAAACACTCCATGATATATGGGTGGGTTTAATAGATGAATACAAAAAACCAAAGTTTGAATCACAGTGCATTACTGAAATCAAAGAGATTAAGAAGCTACCAACAGATTCCTTTCAGGACTTTGATCAAATATTTAAGACATTAATGAGAAAATTGAGTTTCCAAATGTCAGATGTGCAAGACAAGGAATGGTTTATTTCTTATTTGTTACCACATATCCAAACCCCATTGATGCAACAAAATAATATGTCGTAGATAGAGGCTCTGGAAATAACAATGAAATTAGAAGCCTCGCTTGTTGGAGATACAGGCCCGGGAATGATGAAAATTCAGTCGCAGTTGCCCAATATTATGGTGAAGCTCCAGGACAATAAGAGAGGAAAGTAAGTTCAAGAATAAATTTGGTGTACAAGATGCAGATCAAAAGGACACCATAAAGAAAATCGCCTGGAGCTCATGAACTATGTTGCAGCAGGTGTGTCGAACCCGTTAAACACCCAAGGAATGCCTTAGTGTAGAATATGTCAAACTAGGGGTCACAATTCTGAAGAATGTATGTACTTACATAATATTGTAAGCACACTAGCTAGTATGTATTGTAAATTTTGTAGATCAGTAGGTCATCATGAAAAAGACTGCAGACCATTTTAGCTACTGTAAGAAAATACAATGGATACTTAATGAAAAATGATGAGTAGGTGCAAGATGAATGAATGCAGACTGAGTATCAGCCTGCACAATATCAATAACCACAATACCAACAAAATCAGCATCCTCAACAACAAAAATAACCTCCACAAAGGGGAGGTGGAAACATTAGAGTTTGAGGACAACAAGCAGGAGGATTTGGTCGAGGAAGAGGCCAAGTCATATGATATAATTGTGGGCATCCATGACATTTTGTCTGATATTTTCAAAGTCCTACAAAAAATTGTACATATTGTAAATCATTTGATCACACTATCAAATAGTGTCCACAATGTATTGCAAAATGGTAGGAGAGAACTATCGTAAACCCCAATCCAGTGCAAAATACAAATATGAATCCCAATCAAAATATTCATATGATTTATGTCAAACTAAGAGAACGCCACATTGTTGTAGTTACGAGAGGAGGTGCTATGACAGGAGAAGACCAATATATACAACAAGGAAAATCACAGGTGAGACCCGCAGCATAAAATAAAGCTCCACTAGATGTCCAATAGGAGAAAGAAGTCTTCTTGGAGGTGTGACCATAATTTGTTGATACAATAAAATTTCAACATTTGGCCAAGTCAAGACCATGCCCGAATGGTTTGAATAGCTAATCAGGAAGCCGATAATGAAAAATGTTAGTAAACTTAAATAATTTTTCAAAAGTTTTTTAGCACTAATCAATGATAAATATGTTGTCGTAGAACTGTTAGCACTAATAGAAGAAACCACAGAAGACCCTTGACCTGAAAAAGGAGTCAATCACATCGGGAGAAAACTGAAGATAGGCTGAGAACTGTGAATGACTATGCATATAGAATATTATGATATGGATTATATCATATTAGATTTGGACTCGGATGTCAACATATTGACAAGACAAATATGGGAGAGCATGAATGATATGCAACTAGACTGGTCTCCTATTCAACTAAGGCTTGCAAACCAGTCAAAGGTTCTACCAATTGGTAGACTCATGCAATTTCTTATAGAAGTCGAAGGATTGAGAACATATGTTGAATTCAAATTTATTGACATTGTCGATGACACAAAATTGTATCCTGCACTCCTAGGAATTGATTGGGAAATATACAGCCAAACCATTATAAAATTAAAGAAAATGATCTTATCATTCGAATGTTCTAAAATAAGAGTGGTTGCACCAATTGGTCCGCTAGAAGGACAGAGATATGTTGAGCCTATGCATAGAAAAGGGAAAGACAATTATCTAGATCAGTTTTATAATATCATGTCTTTGAAAGAATATTATATAAACCAAACAACTGATGGGAAACTAAGTTGGTAGAGCATAATTGCATGGACGTCCAACTCAGGCGATGCCCTTGAAAAATGGTAGAATAGGATACATGAAGTATCCACGAGAAGATGTGCAAGAATCACAAGAGTTGTCCACGAGGTAGGAGCTGAAGAAAGTGTGTTTCCTACATATAAAGGATTACCTAATTTTGTACCTTTTCTGGAAGAATTTGAAGAAAAATTCACAAAATCATATTTGGAGAAGAGATCAGTTAATCTGATTAGAAATATACAGGACTGATGAATCCTATGGAACATCTGATAGTTGATGTTGCACTACAAGTGATAAAGGAAAAGATATTTGAAGAAATCCTGGTCGTAGACACGAATTTCCATCAATACAACATGAATATACAAAGTTGTATGGAGCGATATAATAAAACAGGAGATCTAGATGATAATGGCCCATTTTACACCTTATCTATGTGTCATAAGGAATGGGTGCAGTGGAAGGAATTTACATGTGTGAAGATACACATTACCTTACAAGATACGACCTAAGAAAAAAAGAAGGAGGCAATGACAACAAGATTTTTGGTACTAGTGTGCTTTATAACAATAACTACCATTTAAAGTGATAGGTGGTGGCATAATGCAAAAATATTTGATCAACAAGATCACAGTACACCCATGCACCTGAAAGTACATATTCCTTTCTGATTAATTGATTGTGCATGCGAAGAATGACTAGCATTAGTTAAGGTGTTTTATAAACCTTCACCACCAAGACTTTGTCCATTGTTTACAAAAGAATAAAACTACTACTACTTCTTACCCTGAGCACTAAACTAGTGAGGTTGTAGTATGAATATCTCCATTTCCAGCACAAGCACAGTTGAATCCAAGTTTGTATCACCTACCTTGATTATAGAGGATACTACTCATTACATCCCACCGCAAATGGACCCCATTAATGTACATACTAATCCATGAGTACAACTGATTGCTAATAACCCATTTGGGAAAGAAATACCAGGCCCATCAAGGACTAAGCAAGGGAAATGAACCAACAACAGAAAAAAAGGAAGAGCAACAACAACCATAGCACGAAACCCACCAGTAGAAGAGTATATTGAGACAAGAAATGTGATGCCACCCTATGTATCACCCAGATGAAGAGACACACTGGAAGTTATTGTTCCAAAAAGCGCAAATACCCCACTGATAGCACCACTAATACCCAACAGAGTGAAGGTAGTGAAATATATTTTACCCAATGTGGAAAATATTCCTTATGTTGATCATTATACGAAGCCGCAAACAGACTTGGACCACGTACACTAGATGGAAATTGTGTAGGACACACCTGAGGCACCTCAACGATTTGTTGAAAAGGAATAGGCCAAGGAACTAGAACAGACTGGCATATTATAATTGTTGTATATGCCACATTTTGGGTAAAGTACAAAAATAAACACATATGTCAAGCAGTTACTTTTATTTTTTCATGGAGGGGTTCTATGGTTAGAAAAAACCCATACCTGTGGATGTTCATTTTATTTCAACAATCATGGGCCTACCATATGTTAGAATGGACCCAACACCACTGTTAAAAAAGGATCAAGAGGCTGCAATAGCTAAGAGGATGAAGAAAAAGTATAGCATACGAAGAAGAAAAAGGGGAATTTTTATTTTCTCAATTGACAACCCCACTGATCGCTTTGCTGCCAAGGTATTGGCCTCCAAGTTACTCTAAAAAATTCACCCAGACTAGTGTATTGTGGGAGCAATTGTGCTTGAAGAATTTTGGGCGGTAGGAAATCAGATCAACTGGTGTCAATTCTTGTTGAATGAGCTTGTACAAGAAGGAAGCGATGCACAGGAAAAGGGTAGGCTGTTTCACCAATCATGGCTCTTATTTTTAATTTCATTCGTAGCATGGTCTGACCCACAATACTACCAAGATATCGACCTAACAGTGACTTTTTAAGGAGAAAAATATTAGAAATTCATTGAGAATTACCTAAAGGATCGACAGAGACAGAACAATATTGAATTATTTATGCACGAGGAGGCTATACGGCACTAGGTGAAGAACATGTCTAGGTTAGATGACACCATTGTTTAGTAGTTTTTCCCCATTGTTAAATTTGAGATCGACCCACACGATTTTACATGCAACCACAACAACAACAACAACGTCAAAGGATACCAACCAAATTTATGATGACAAAGGAAAAAATCCAAGGAATTATTAATTAATGGCCGAAAGAATAGTGTGTTCTAGTACTAGAAGTGAAACTTCATCAAGAGGAGAACTAGTTACAAGAAGATAAATAGATGAGGAAAATGAAGAAGAAGACTCCCTGGAGGATTTAGATTCTGTAGAAAGTCACACCCCCTCATACAAACAAAGCTAGAATCAGAAAATGAGGGTGGGGGGGCTCAAGAAGAACAAGTGTAGCCAAAGAGAAAGAAGAAGAAGATGAAGGCTGACAGAACTTCAAATATTATTAGCTTGGACAGTGATGATGTGCAACTAATGATTGAGGAAATAACTAAAGCAACACATACCAGCTTCAAGTCCATATAGGAATGACAGGAAGAAATTTTAGTTACATTTACTAATATCCTTCAAGTTTTGTGTAAAGCAGTTGAAGAGGTTAAAATTGCTATCGAATGCCCAAGTGTAATAGTCGAGTCCCAAGCCCCATCAGAGACATCAAGAATGAAGAAAATTGTGCCACTTTTTCTAGTGCCACCAATAATGGTACACGCATATAAAATTATTGTTGGTTTAAGCAGTCCTGAGTTTAATAATGTTTCTAATGATATTGGCCAAATTGTTATAGATTTTTCATCTATGCACATCAATGAGGTATATGCAATATAGAGTGTTTCCAATGTAGAAATAAAAGTAAGAGAGCATAACATGGAAACAAAGCTGAAATCTAAAAAAAGGATATTAATAAAATGAAATTAGAAATTCAGGAAACTGAACAAAAGAAAATGGAATGGGAAGGAAATTGTTACAAAATCAGTGAAGCGGTAATCCTCGCCTGTAAGAAATTTGCAGAAGAAGGAATACTAGAGAAAATGGCACCAGATTCCAAGGTAGCACAACTAGATGATATATCGACTAAAATTTGGACAAAAGTTAAAAAATTAGAAGAACAAAGGAGACCCATCACACCTCCAGAAGTGTTGGAGAGAAAAACATATGCAACAACTCAAGTTGCGAAGAGAATAGAAGAAGCAAAGAAAACATGTGCTAAGGATGTCAACCGAGTATCTCAGAATTGGAAAGCCTTAATGTATGATGAGAAATCACAGAATATTGTAAGTGAGCTGATTGTGCTTGAAGAAAATATAGCGCAGATACGAAATGATACGAAGCAACTACTCTTAGCACAGAAAATGGCTAGGGCAATGGAGATGAGAAAACTACAACAATAGATGACTGTGTTGTTCACATAACAATAGCAGTGGAAAGAAAAAGTAGAAGAGTCACAAGAAGAGCCAGAGAGAGTTACATGTATCATTCATCCTTTACATCAAAAGGTGCACGAAGTAGCAGCATCGTTATAGAAAGTCATGTTGACACATGTCAGTTCTGACCTGGTGGAGCACATGCAGAAAACAAAGGAACAAGTATGCACATAGACAAAGAAAGCGGTGAAAATCATGGAGTATTTTCAGAACAAAATCAATGTAAGTCATCAGATGGAGAAATAGCTTCAAGTGGCTTGGGATGAGCCACATGTGAGTATTGGGGGCTTGTTGGGCCTAAGGATAGTAGGGAAAAATTCATACAAAATTCTTCCTATGTATAGAGAAGAACATAAAGGATAAGAGGAAGGAGATACAACTGAGGAAGCATCATAAGGAGAAAGGGAAGAATGTTGTGATAGAAGAAGTAAAGTAGAAGAAGAAGAGGAGGAGAAGACACTCAAAGAGGAAGCTCTGCTAAAAAAGAAAGACACGACAAAAGTTTATAATGTGACATGTGATCATCATAAGAAGGCATGCAAATGACAGGACATCTAGAAAGCAATAGTAAGGCATCACGCTCAGAAAGAGATAGGCCTTAATGAGTGTGAGTACGAGATCATCTTGAGCCAACAGAAACCACATGCATGAAGGCATTTTTGTAAGTAGGGCTGATAGTTCCTCCCATTATTTGTTGCTAGAATAAGAAAGATGAGATATTGGATGGATATAGTAAGTCAGCTAAGATAGAGAGAGAAACCAAGTCTATAATGAGTATGTAGAGAGTTTGTATCTAGTCAATATTTGAGTATGTAACAAGCATGTTTGGGATCAGTATCAAGTTTATAATTGGTATATAAAACGAGGAACCCAATATGTATATGGGTTAGCTTCTCATGGCCTCTAATAGATTCTAGGTTAAACTCTTGGTAGACACTTGAGCTAGACTTAGTAGATGTTTTGGTTAATGGATCTATATTGATCAGTGCATTAGAGTAGAGGCTCTATAGCTGAGTGCATAGATGAGTAGAGAATGTTGATTCAATCTAGGATGTGTGTGGATCACTGGTAGAAGTAAAGTAGAATAAGAGAAGATAGAATATCAGAGAGCATGAGAGAGAGAAGGAGTCTGTAAATATAAAAGAGAATATTTTGAGTAGAGTCTGCAGCTTAGTGCGCAGCCGAAAAGGTGCGTCTATTTCCTCATGACAAATGAAGAGCACCTTATGGTTTTCACCTAGATGGGATGCCATGTTATATTCTTTGTATATGTGTGAATGTTGAGAGTAGCTTACATATATGTGTGATTACTGTAGTGAATGGATGGTTGTATCTTTGCTTACAAATGAATAGATGTTTGATGGTTGTGTTGCATTACTGTATATGATTATACTGCATGTTTATTTTTTATTTACTAAAGTTGTATAATGTTACAACAATAAAATAGTAAATAAATAGGTTATAACAATTAGTAAGATTAATTAATTAATAAATATAATTATGAAGAGAAATGACTTCAATATTTGATGGCCAAGCCATATTTATGGTGGCCATATCCATTGTAATCAACATCCATTAAATATTATACATTTATTCATTTAATCATTTCAAGATGGAACATATTCCTCCCTAGGCCTGGATACAGGCTAGCTTAACCCGAATACGAGATGGAATATTACGTGTAACATTGGTATTAGAGCTTTCACTCTTGCCCTCTGAGCTCGGATTTGACTCATTGACTCCCAATTCACCCTATTGTCCCTTATTCTCTCCATTCACTCCTTCCCACTTACATTCCTCTGTGATCTCCCATACTTCATTTCCAATTCATATCACATGTTTCTACCTCCACTTATAGCTCCACACTTCATCTCCCACCACTTATTTATGCTCCACACTCTCAACCCTCATCTCCACACCCGACACTACTCTACCTTCACAATCGAGCCACTTTTCCACCAACCTCCAGCCACACGCCATCCTCCACCGTGCCCAGCAATCTCTTCCCTACCCTCTATCAACCACCCACACTTGAACTCTAGAAAACTTTCACGTTCAACATCCATTCTCTCCATACGTTGTTACTCCTTCCACATGTCTCCTTTCCCGCTTCTCGTTGCCTTCATCCCTCCTTCTACCCACACCCTCCTGCTTCTCTCTAACTTCCACCCTTGCATTGGTCTCCCACGTGTTTTTAGCGCTGCTGGGATCCCTTCACCCTTACATGCCACTCCTAACTACCTCTCCATCGTTTTCTGCCCCTATCCACTCCAGGTGCTACTCCCTCTGGTTTATTCACAACTTCCCATCCACCTGCATCACTCCCTGCATTCCATCAACATTGTTGGCCTCCTCTTCTCAGCTCCATTCTCTCCACACACTGATCCTCCTTCTCACACATGTTTTCCCTTCATGACTGCTACTCCCGGTAGCCCTAGAAAAAAAAAACCTTAACATAAAAAATATTATAATAAAATTATTATTATTATTACTTATTTGTAATAATTAATTTTATTAAAAAAAGTTTTATATTAAAATCTTATTATTAAATTTTATAAAAATATATATGATATCATAATAATATTGATATTATATATATATATATATATTACCCATATGAAAGCCAAAATAACTTCCAAATGCACACCTCCAACCCAAGCCATGAAGGAATTAAAAGGAAAACTTGAGAAAATGGAGAAGGACATCAAGGTCTTCATTGCCAACCAAGAAAAATTGAGAGAAAAAAACGAAAAATAACAAAGCACTTAAGAAATAAAGCAAAGAATAAGTTGTTCTAGTACTAGAAATAAAACTTGATGACAAAACAAACATCATGAACCAAAAACAAAAAGAGTTTAATGACAAGATGAGTGCGATGAAACATAACATAAGCACCATGGCACAGAACCTGAACATCATGACACAGAACCAGAATACAATGATAGAAAATTTACAAAAACTAAGGTCTAGAACAAACCATATAAAGAACTCAGATATGTTGGACTAGTGTGTCAATAAAAATGAGAGAAACAAATTCGATCAAGACAATAAACAAGACAAGGAGACAAAATATCTTAGGGATGACCAAAATACCTATAATATATTTGATAAAAATAAATATGAGCTCAACCAAGATCATAATGAGATTCAATCCAATGTCATAGAAAATAAGGATGATCCACACAATGACAAAAGAGGGATCCTACAGTATGAAAAGGAATTTAATTCAAAGAAATCAGATATTGTAGATTCATCTTCTACCTTAACTATTCTACCACCCCTGAGAAACCTAAATGTAACACCACTTGTTAACTTCGAGTGTGAGAAGACTCAAGAGAAGTCACTTCTCGAGATAACTTGTAAGGATAATAAAAGGGAAACATTGCATGATGACATCCTAAGTATCACGTTACAAGCGATTTCTAAAAAAAAATTTATATGGTGAGTCACAAAAATATTCCTCGTATTCATCTACAGGGAAAATAGGACCACAATAATAAACATAATGGAGTACAAATGAAAGTAAAATAACAAACTATTGCGTAAATACCAAGCACATACCTAATACAAGTTCTAAAAAATACATAAAGGAATTAATGATGTTGTTTCAACAAAAAACGAGAATGAAAAATATGACAGCAATAATCTAAGCTTTGAGGACAAACATTTCCTAAGGGGAAGGAAATGTTACAACAATAAAATAGTAAATAAATAGGTTATAACAATTAGTAATATTAATTAATTATTAAATATGGTTATGAAGAGAAATGACTATTCAATATTTGATGTCCAAGCCATATTTATGGTGTCCATATCCATTGTAATCAACATCCATTAATATTTATACATTTATACATATAATTATTTGAAGATGGAACATCTTCCTCCCTAGACTTGGACACAGGCTAGCTTAAACCAGATATGGGCTTCCATATTACACCAAATATAGTGTAACATATAAAGAGAAGTTGGATCATAGTATAGTTGTTAAATCATAGTCACCATAAGTATTGCACCCCCAAACTTCGTAGGAATCCTTAGAGTAGAGCCAAGGTACTAAAATACCCCCCCACCCAACAACATAAATGTGGTTCTGGCAGTTACCCATCAAGAGAGATATCTTGGGTGAGAGGGCATCTATGTCATAGGTGATGTCGAATAAGCTCTTCTCTTTCGGACCAATATCTCAGTATTTGTTGTGCTAAACATAAGGGGCTGAACCTGGGTCTAGATCCTTGGAGAGAGGGACAAGGATAGACAGTAAATCCAACAATAGTACCCAACTAATCCCATGAAATATCTTACTTTTGATACATTCCTAGGTTTTGGTCATTCCATAATGGCTCTTATCATTCCATGATCTATTAAAGCACCTTCTTCAGATATTATATGCCCTAGGTAGTGGATTATTCCTTGATAGGTAGTAGCATACAACTGATGTTATCTAAGATCTCACATTACCAACCTTATATGTTCTTCATGTTCTTGTTTTGTCTTGGAATAGACAAGGATGTAATCTAAGAATACAATCACAAGTTTATCTAAGTATTTTCTAAATACTCCATTCATGAAACACTTGAATATTTTTGATGCATTTGTTACACCAAAATGTACCACTGTGAACTCATAATGTCCATACCTTGTTCTGGATGTTGTCTTATTGATGTATTCATTCTTAATTATAATTTGGTGGTATCTTGACCTCAAATATATCTTTGAAAATACATTGGATCCTCTCAATTGATCAAACAAGTCATCAATTCTTGGTAAGGGGTACTTGTTTTTTAACGTTGCTTTGTTCAACTTCCTATAATATATGCAGAGTCTTAGAGTCCCATCCTTCTTCTTCACAAATAACACAGGGGATCACCAAGGTGAAACACTGTGTCTTATGTAACCTTTATTTAGTATCTCCTCTAGCTAAATATGAAACTCCTGTAACTTTATAATACTCATTTTATAAGGTTCTTTAGATGAAGGTATTGTTCCTAGAGGAACCTCTAGTATTGGATAATCCTGTAGTTTAGTGTCTTTTCCTTCCTTTGACTCTTCCACATGAATTGCACATAGATGGCACCCCTTTCTGAGAAATTTCTTCAATTATAGAGCCAAGACGCACCTCAGGGATATGGGTCTAGGTTTACCTTCAATTTTCACTTAGTTTCATTCTTCATCCAAACAAATATAAGTTTTGTTATGAAAATCTAGTCTGGCATTTTGTGCATCCAAAAAATCTATGCCAATCAATACATCATATGACTCCAATTGTATGATGTTTAAGTCTAGAAAGTTTTTCACTCCATTCATTTATAAAGGATACATCTTTACAAATTTTGTGATTTCCCTCTTTGCTCCTGTAACTAATTGTACTATACTTTCTATTTCAAGTTTACTTTCCTTTAAATGACATTTCTCAACTAGATCAGATGCAATTTAATTATTTCTATCTCCGGAACCAATAAAACTAGATATGTCTTTATTGGCAATCTTATTTGTGATCTCAATCATTTAGGATTGGTGGTCAGTTTTCCTCCCATCCAGGGATGCATAGATCCTCTAGACACTTCCTCCTACATCTCCAACAGTTGAAGCCTATTGAATGTTGTGAATGCTATTATTATTACGCGGGAATTGATTGTGAAAGTGATTTTCCTTGCATATCCAACATTCCAAAGGTGGTATTTTCCCTAAAGGTTCTTCCCTTCATTTCCCTTCTTGATAAGAATTATCATTTCTGAATTTTGAAGCTTGGAAACCTTTCTTTCTCTACTTTTGTTTGTTCTTCCTCGTATCCTTCCAATTCTTTTGGTATGGGGACTTTCTCTTATTATGTTCATATCGTTGTTTTACCTTCTAGATGGAATCCTTAACGTTTTTTGATCTACCATACTAGACTTTGTCTCTATAAGATTCAAGAAGACCACTTATGAACCTTTGAATATTTACTTCATCATGTTTGATGAAGTCCACATACTTCAAAAGTTCCAAAAACTTCTTCTCATCGGTATCCATAGCCATACTTCCCAACTTAAGCTCAAAAAACTCTTCCATTTTTTTGTCATAGTAATGCTCAGATAGGTATTCCTTTTAGAAGTACTTCTGAAATTTCTTCCAATAGATTATGTCCTTGTTGATGTCTTTTATCATAACTAGTTGATCCCACCAGATAGATGCCTTTCCTTGAAAATGGTATATTGCTACCCATGCTTCCATATTAGGTTCACGTATAGGTGCAACTGGAATAATTTCCTAAATCCCAACAGCCTTGCTTCAACATATTCTACTTGTTTTACTTCTCCATCAAAATTTGGGGTCTTGATTCTTCTCGTCTCTCCTACTGGTCCATCTCGAGCAGAACTCCTCTTCTTATATCTCAGTGGATATATTTCAGGACTACTCTTTGTACTGCTTTATACATACCCATTATTTCTCTCTAAGTGATAGGGCACCTTGAAGATGATATAGACCTCACATAACATCTTTTATGACTCTTTTCAGTGGATATTTGGATGGTGTTCAATGATTTTAGATCATTCATAATTTGCTCCTGGATATGAATTATCCTTTCATTATCCTCTCTACACTTCCTCATTGAATCCTCCAATATTAATGGTTCACTGCCCATCTTATGTCTAATTTACCTTCTTCCATTAACAAACTCCTCTTCAAGACTATATGGTCTCTATCGTTCCTCAAAATCATCTCAAATATTTGACTTACTATTATTGAAATCATACTTGTTGAATCTTTAGTCTTCACATGTTTGAATAAAATATCTGTTTAGTGGTCACATCACTTTCTCAATCAATCACTCGGAAATGCAATGTGTTCATTGTCAACATTATGTTAGTAAACTAAACATTGGTATAAGTTCATTATCATTTAAACTACTTTTATTCTGGTTTATAAAGTACCTTGGATTCGATCATCTTTATCAGTGGTTCTCCTCACATCTATTAACAGTTTACATCAATAACCAATAATCAAATGGTGTTTAATTATGCTTGACATCAGCTCATTTATTGACATGATATAAACGTGTACTATTATTGGTTTGTATTAAAGACCTTTGGAAAGATAGTTGTATCACTCATCGATGCACTACCCGAGTTGGTCATGTCATGTCAAAGTACGATGAAGACCTGTATATTGTGCACTCTTTAGAAGTACATACATATGTTTTTGTAATATTTTCTTTTGGCATGGATCCAATGTGTATTGTTCATGGTAATGCTTGTTTACTGCTGAGCATGGGTATACTCGCCTCAAGAAGATATTTTGAATTTTGGTTATTTATTTGTTTGACTTACAGGTTCTTTTCAACTCTTGTGCTCAAATATACTACTCCCTTACGATCTTTCCCTCATCACTAAATATTATTAATATTAACAGTATAATAATGAAATCAATGTATTTTGGCCCTCATCATAGCTTTGGACCTCACACCTGAGAGGGAATCTATTAACAATAAATTTAACACCCTTGAGAGTGATGGTCTGAAAACATTTTTTTTTCCTGCAACATGAAGATCAAAATTTTGGAACAATTGAGAGCTTTAATCTATCATCTAACCACTGCTTCCACAAAGAAGGAGATTATTGAAGACAAAAGTTTCTCTAAAGAGGTAGGTTCCATGACCACTTAAGGGCCAAAACCTAGTTTCCATAACTCCTATAGTGGAAAGAATACATGACATGTGTATTTATTGTCCTGAAAATCCTGAAAAATCAAGTTAAATGCTTGCAAAACTATGAAAAATGGGGTTTTAATGAAAATAATAAAAAAATATGAAAAGTTTTAGTCCACATTCATGTTTAGTAAATGGGTGAACAAATCCCTATTCTATATAAGAAAGGAACATGACGTGAAGTAAAGGAAAAAAACTAAGAGTAAAGGGATGCTTGAGGAATTGAAGGTCCAAATGCCTTTTCTACTACAGAGGATTTTGGGCATCAAGGGCATGGATGGTAGAGGAGTAATTATAAGAAAAGGATAAGGAAGGAACCTTCAAGTATTGTAATCTATTGAAATATTGTAACTTCAAAGAATATTCTATATGTATTTTTTGTGGTCCTCGATGTTTCTACCAGGAGAATCACTTGTATTTCTTTATACCCCAATGTTTCTAATCGAGAGAACTAATAAGAGTAATGTGGAAGTCCCCTCCATGATAACTCGGGTCATTAGTACCCCAGTTGTGGTTACTCGAGCCTACATGATTAAATTAGGATTACTCGAGCCTACATAACTAAATTAATTATTAAGTGAATGAATGAATATAAATAGAGGTGAGGTGCTTCTCATTTGAGACACACACACTCACTTGTAGCACATGAGAGAGAGAAAGAAAGAGTTGTATCTAGAGAAGGGGGAGGATCAATATTTTTGGTTGTACCTTTTATCTTTTGGGGCATCTATATTGCGGAATATTTTGCTGGGTTTTTCCCATTAGGGTTTTCCCATGATACATTAGAGGAAATTTGGGGTCTAAAATGGGCCTTATAAGAAAATGCACCAACAATAAATTTTGTGAGTTGGAATTCAAGAACCAATAGAATTTCAATAAAATGAGTCAACCATAATGGTTGAATTGACATATTTGTCATAAAAGAAAACTACTTTTTTTGTTCGTATTTTTGACATATCTCCCTATGTTTTTACTCAAATTCCACATGAGAGAGTTCTTTGGATGTGGAATTTTACTACGCATCCAACGAGTACCCACACTGCATACTTTTGATAGACCCCGCTACCCCAACATCATCACGTTTTTTAAGGTATTTCTTGTTTTTGGGGTAGCGGGGTCTGTCAAAAGTATGCAGTGTGGGTAATCCTTGGATGCGTAATTAAATTCCGCATCCAACAAGCTCTCCCGCTCAGAATTTGAGTAAACACACAGGGAGATATGTCGAAAATATGAACAAAAAAGGTCTTTTTTTTCATTCTTCCTGCAAAATTAATAACTATTATTTTCATTAGGAGGCCCATTTTAGACCTCAAATTTTCTCTAATGAATCTTTGTGTTCTTTTTTGTGTGGTTGTGCTTGTCTGTCTTATAGTGATGTTTTGGCTTATGGTTATGTTATCATGATGCTAAATGTTTTAAGATATGATATAACCATTAAAAATTCAACATGGTATTAGAGCCACCCTGAAAGAAGTCATTGTGCAGCCGAAACAATGCTACAACTACAACTATTGAAGATTAGGGTTTCATGCTTGAAAACCCTAAAATACTAAAACTAGTAGTTTTGCTAGATTTGCTATATATTGAGATGGATTGGGAGCCTATACTTTCACAGGTCAAAGATAAATTCTTGATGTACACTGTGTAAAATTTTCAGCCTCAGATTCTCTATATTCTAGGAGATATGATTTCTCTAATTTAGGGTTTGAGCCTTTCTCAGGATTCAGCCTTAAACAAGATACCTAGGGATAAATTCTCTATCTCGGGATACGAAGGTCCAAATGAAAATTTTCAAGATGTTCCAAAAATGGAATGGACTATACTTTCTGTGGTAAAAATTTCAGACCTCGAAGATGAAATAGTGACATGTGGCAGTCTATACAAGTTCGATCTTATGAACAATACTGAAATGATTTACCTTGGGAAAACGTGCATGAGTCCCAATTGATGAAACCAATTCTTCTCAAACCTGCGGTTTTGAAAATTTTATAGATGATGATACATCAGTACAAAAGTTTAGACACAAAGGAGAATTAATTTCGGAGATATCGCAGAAGCAATATCAGGCATTCTGTAGAAGAAATTGAAGAAAACTAGGGCATCAGATATTTTGCAATTATGATCACAGTTTTGGTAAAATGAATATGTTGCTCAGCTCGCCTTCAGGAGACAAATATTTCTATCCAATCAAATTTTAAAGATTGCAAGTTTTGAAAATTAGGGTTTCTCTAACAAACCCTAGATCAGCCAGATTAGGAAATAGGATGAACACCTCAAACCAGTAAGATCTAATATTTTACCATTTACATTTGAGGTTCTCATTTAAAAATGACCTAGCACCACAGCTTGATGACAAGATTGGTTAAGATGAAAATTTTTGAGCATGGAAGCATAGGATTTCACTGGTTCTTGAAGAAAATGAATTGGACACCTACATAAGTGGAGAGGTTCCAGCTCTAGAGGAAGATGAGGCTAAAGCCTTACACAAGAATAAACTCGACTCATAATAAGAGAAGGGAATATGGGAGAAACTGAAGATCAAGCACTCACGATTCAAAGAAGATCCCTCAAGCGATGAGGAGTATGAAGAACTCAATTCTTGAAGAACCTCTTATCCATCTTAGCATTTGGATAAGAAATGATGATGTCATGAATGAAGAAGATGATGAAGCAGAAGGATCAAGAAGGAGTCTACCCATTAAACCAATAAAAGATAAGTATTCAATTATCATTTCATGCATTTGATTATGTTCAATTGATGTATTATGCATGATAGAATGTTTGCATTAATGACAGTATACTACTAATATGAATGTGTTGGGTAAGTAGCTCATGGTGCTCTACAACTCTCCATTGCTACTTATCTAGACTAAAACCTCTTTGCCGACATATTGTATTGGTGCACAATATCAATGATGTCATGGTAGAGATGGAAGGCATCTAGAAAGTTTCTGTGAGATATGGATGGATGTTTTATTGGATAAACAATTGCATTATGCATAAGAATTTTTCATTATGCATATGTTCTATGAAATGGTTCTAACCATGCAACTGCTGCATTTGACTTGTGGGAAAGGTCTTGTACAACCTCCTACAATAAAATAAGGACGAGACTTGTTCCGAAGAACAAGTGATGACAATTCAAGATTCACTCCAATAAACATGAATCTGAAGTTTCGAGGGTTAGAGACACCGTGACGAAAGAAAGAGATTCAGAAAGAGGTATATCCACCTCGAAAGATGAAGACCTTGGGTACGAGAGATAATTCAATATGAATAAAAGTATGACAAAACTTCCAAGAGGCCTCGGACACACTCTAGTTGTATAACACAGTTGGGTAACATCATTGATGTGAACCTTTCTGGCTATGAAAGAAGCTATGGTCAAAGAGTAACAGTTGATAATGGGGAATGATGTCTATGATATGGTTTCGAGACATGAAGGGAATTCTGTAGTGTCTTCCATATGAATTTACAAGAACAAGTGTACAAAGCAAGGTTCGTGGTTTTGCTCAGAAAGAATAGACTATGGCATGATATACTCTATTGACTAGACACACTTCTCCAGTAGAGGTATATATCAATCAGAAAACCACCTATACAGAATATGCTTTGTATGAGATCAGAAGGAACCCATAGAAAAGCACATCGAGGAGATTGACATATCACCTAGAGTGATGAATATTTTAACCTTTGCTACAAAATTGAATATGGAAACTGACAGAAGACAACAATCTCAGAGATGGGTGCATGGGGAAATTTTTGACAAAGTTCAAGATAAAGGGATGTTGGTAAACTGAGATAGATACATAGTAGTAGAGAATGCTACCTATTAGTTCAGTACATAATGAAGAGGGAATATGATGCTCTGCTTTAGGTGGAGTGACTATAGAAGATCTATGAGTTCGACATAGTACGACATGATGGACAACTTGCTGATGGATCAATACTTTACTAAGACTAAAGTGGGTTCCAACCTTCAAGGTTGAATATGGAAGACTAGGATATGCCGATGACCTAACAGGATGTTGGAAGAATACCAAAATGATATTTTTGGAATATAGTAACAAAACTAGAAAGTAAGAGCATGGTATCTTCCAAGTACACTTACATGACAAAAATGTTGCTGATGGAAGGAAATATTTGTGGCTGGAGGATTTTCTCAGAGAGAGGGAATTGATTACGAAGAGACACTTGCTCTAGGAAGCAAGGTACACTTTCATTAGAACTATCATGGCACGTGCTTCCATGATGAAGTGGAATCTACACCAGATGGATGTAAAGACAACCTTCCTAAATGGTCTGATTGAGGAAGAGGTTTACATTGAACAACTGCAAGGATTTGAATTTGAAGATAGATAGACTCACGTATGCAAGTTGAAGAAGGCCCTATATGGCCTGAAGCAAGCTCCTAGATCTTGGTATGGAAGGATATATAGTTTCTTGACGAGATTTCACTTTATAAAGAGTAAAGTCGATCTTAACCATTAGTTCAAGGTTATAGAAGATGAACCTATCATACTATTACTATATACAGATGACCTATTTCTGACAGGGAATGAGAAATAGATCACATATTGCAAGAAGAATATAGATGAAGAATTTGGGATGAAAAGATATTGGATGGTGCTTTATTTCCTCAGTATGAAAGTATGGCAGAAATCAGAATGAACCTTTCTCAATCAAGGAAAGTATGCAGTAGAATTTTTAAAAAGACTTGATATGTTGGAATGTAAAGCCATGGTCACATCCATGGATTCCAACCTAAAGTTGTTAGCTAATGACTCATCAGATCTAGTGGATGTGACTCAATACAAATAGATTGTATGGCTATATAGATGTAGATTGGGATGGAAGTGTCTTAGACAGAAGAAGCACATCAGGTGGATGTTATTCTCTAGGTTCTGCTATGATTTCATGGTTTAGAAGGAAACAGTCCAGTATTTCTCTTAGTATGGTTGAAGCAGAATACATAGAAGCTTGATCTACTAGTTGAGAAGCCATATGGCTTCAGAAGATGATGTTAGGTCTCTTTGAATTGGAGATGGATACTACAGTGACTCTATGTGATAACCAGAGTTGTATAAAGATGACAAAGAACCCCGTGTTCCATCGAAGCACATAGAAATACGGTATTTCTAAATACGAGATAAGATACAGATGATGATGTTTTAGTATTACCATACTGAAGATATAGATGATGTTTCAGTATTCACATACTAGAGATACAAATGATGATAGTTTAGTATTCACATACTAAAGATATAGATGATGATAGTTCAATATTCACATATTGAATATGTAGATGATGATGGTTCATATGATGATGTTACAAGATGATGATTCAACACTGATGTGTTGACAAAGCCTCTGTCTCAGGTAAAGTTTGAAAACTTTCGTGAAAAGCTTGGTGTTGTTCGAAAAGACCTTCCTCGAAAGGGGTAGCAGTGATGTTGCAGTGGGATGGTATCATCCCTGGACACTTGTCCTAAAGTGATCCAGTGACTTCGGTCCTTGAGAATGAAGAGGGATTGTATCATCCTGGGATATCTATCCAGAATGGATCTTGTGACTTCGGGCTTTGAGAATGTGGTGGGATTGTATCATCCCTGCACACTTGTCCTAAAGTGATCCAATGAATTTGGTCCTTGAGAATGAAGAGGGATTGTATCATCCTGGGACATTTGTTCAGAACAGATCTGGTGGCTTCGATCCTTAGGAATGTGGTGGGATTGTATCATCCCTCAACTTTGGTTCAGAATGTATCCAATGGATTCTGTCATTGAGAATGTGGTAGGATTGTATCATCCTTAAACTTCGATTTAGAACAGATCCAGTGACTTCGGTACTCGAGAATGTGGTAGGATTGTATCATCCTTGAAATTTTGTTAAGAATAGATAGGGTGACTTCGGTACTCGAGAATGTGATAGGATTGTATCATCCTTGAACTTTTGTTCAGAACAAATCCGGTGACTTCGGTACTCGAGAATGTGGTAGTATTGTATCATCCTTGAAATTCGGTTCAGAACGGATCTGATGACTTCGGTACTCAAGAATGTGGTAGGATTGTATCATCCTTGAACTTTTGTGCAGAATGGATCCGGTGACTTCGGTACTCGAAAATGTTGTATGATTTTATTATCCTTGAACTTTTGTTCAGAATGAATCCGATGACTTTGGTACTTGAGAATGTTGTAGGAATGTATCATCCTTGAACTTTTCTTTAGAACAGATTTGGTGACTTCAGTACTAGAGAACGTGGTAGGATTGCATCATCCTTGGACTTAGTCCTAAAGTGATAGGGAGTGATTATCCCATAATTGAATCTGGTAACTTCGGTTGTCGAGAATGTGGTGGGATTGCATTATCCCTGGACTATAAGTCCAAAAGTGATCTGAAGACTTTCATTTTTGTATTGTGGATTGCAGGTTATTGCTGATGATGATGATGTTCTTGATCAAAAGATCAAAGTGTGATGATGATGATGTTACTGATCGAAAGATCAGAGTGTGATGATGATTATGTTACTGATCAAAAGATCAGAGTATGATGATGATGATGATGTTGATTGAAAGCTTAGAGTATGATGATGTTGATGATGTTGATCAAAATATCAGAGTATGATGATGATTTTTTTGATCGAAAGGTCAAAGTGTTGATGATGATGTTGTTGATCGAAAGGTCAAAGTGCTGATGATGATGTTGTTGATCGAAAGGTCAAAGTGTTGATGATGATGTTGCTGATCAAAAGGTCAAAGTGTTGATGATGATGTTGTCAATTGAGCATTCAAAGTGTTGCTACTGCTAAAGATTGAATATGAAGACTAAAGTACTGATGATGATGATATTGGTCAAACTGTTGATGTTCCTGAAATTGAAGATGAAGACTATATGATGTTGAAAATATTCCAATGATCTATAGATGTGTCACCCTGATGATGTTGATGATGTCCTCTCTCTCCTACTATTGTTGTTGTTGATGTTGTTGTAGAATACCCTTTTCGTTAAGGGGGAGTGTTAAAATATTGTAACTTCGAAGAATATTGTATATGTATTTTTTGTGGTCCCCGATGTTCCTATCAAGAGAATCACTTGTATTTATTTATACCCTAATGTTTCTAATCAGGAGAACTAATCAGACTCATGAGGAAGTCCCCTCCATTGTAAGTCGGGTCATTAGTACCCCAGTTGTGGTTACTCGACCCTACATAACTTAATTAATTATTACGTGAACGAAAGAATATAAATAGAGGTGAGGTTCTTCTCATTTGAGACACACACACTCACTTGTAGCGTACGTGAGAGAGAGAGAGAGAGAAAGAGCTATAGCTGGAGGAGGAGGAGGATCAGTCTTTTGGGTTTTACCTTTTATATTTTGGGGCATCTATATTGAGGAAGCTTTTGCTTGGTTTTTCCCATTAGGGTTTTCCCAGGATAAATCTTTGTGTTATTTTTTGTGTGGTTGTGCTTGTCTATATTTTAGTGATCTTTTGGCTTATGGTTATGCTGTTATGATGCTAAATGTTTTAAGATCTGATATAACCATTAAAAATTCAACAAATTCACTAATACATAATATTAAAATTGCAATGGTTTTTCGTTGCTCTTTCCACATTTTGTCGTCTCAATTGTGACAATAATGATCATGATGTTTCGTGGAACTTATTTCATAGATATAAAAATGGAATTTATACGCCATCGATATAGAGATGAAAAATAGATGCCACATGTCTTCCGTACGGTGCCCTTGAAATTGATTTTTTAGAATTAATTTTCTATTTTTCGTCGCTCTATCGACAACAGTTTCATCCCTATAACGACAAAGATATGACCAGAAACTGCTTGACAAAATCTAGTTTCCAAGCCAAACCATGGATAACTTTCGAGGAACATTTGTCTCTCTAGTGATGAAATCTATAATTTGAAAAGAAATTTATTCCACTCAAAATTGCCACGTGTCTTCTCTACAATGGCCTTTAAATTGATTTCTTTTAATTAATTTTCTACGTTTCGTCTCTCTATCGACAAAAGTATCGTCCCTATAATGACGCAAATATGGAAAAACACTACTAGGAAAATTTTTGTTTCCACGCAAAACCATGGTTCATTTGCGACGAACGTGTGTCCCTATAACGATGAATTCTGGAATTTGAACAGAAATTACTTCCATAAAAAACTGTGGAAAACTAGTCTCTATCGACAAAATCTGCAGGTGGGACGGTAATTGTTCCACTAAACAACATCGCTATATAGACGTTATTCATGGAAATCAACTCGAGGTTTCAATGGTTTTGTAATACCCGTGACGAAAGGGCGTCAATATTGAGACAAAACCTAGAGGTTTGAAAAAATAAAAATAAAAAGTGGAAAGGCAGATTCCTTTCCACGGTTCTGGATCTTCAATAAGTGCTTCTAATTGATGTGCAGTCTCGTGGAACTTTTAATTCTATTTTAAACCATATTTAATCAGTGGTACAAAGTAGATTTCCAAAAGGTAATTCTGAGCCACAAACTCGGGCAAACCTACCATGTGATTTGATGTTTTAGGGATGAGTTTAATACATGTAAATGATGGAAATTTTTAGATCTTATAAAATAGAAAATGAAAGATGAATTAAGATTTAAAATGGAATAAAAACTATGATTAGTGCCTAACAAATCTAAGTTACGCAGATGGGGTCAATTGAGGGTCTCAAGGAGGCTTTAGTGATTAAAGAGTAGATAGGGTTTAATTCTTCAAACCCAATCTGCTCCTTAATAACTAGATCCACTTAGAAATATTCAATAGGAAAATCCTAAGCTAGTCATTAGATATTTGTCAAACAAGAGCCACGAGGTGTCAATGTCACCGCAATTCCTAAAAATTATTACTACAAGACAAATGGTATAGAATGGAAATATACCTTTATTTCAACCCCAACAAAGCTTCCCATGCCAAACTAAGAAATCTATCATAATGCACTAGTAATATAACTACAAATGGTAGCTTCAGAGATGGAGGATAAAGGATAATTCCTCTTACTAGGTTTTAAAACTCAAGACGCCTCTTCCCCATGAGAAGGTTGGAAGAATATTAGACGATAGGAAAGGCACCTCCATTTCCACCCAAAAAAGGCTTCTTGTGCAATATTTTGGTTTGGTTGAAAATAAACAGGAACAAAAACTTCCAAGGTTTTGGTAGAAAATGAAAAATAAAACACAATTTTGAATAATAATTTAAATAAATGATGAAAAAATGCAGCCGAAAGCTGAAAACAAACAGTTCTGATAGAGGGAAAGTGGTTAAAAAACAGAGGTGGGAAATGTAGAGAGAGAACATAAGAGTGATAAAATCAGGGAATGGTATAGCAAGAACACAACAAAGATAGTTAAGTCTGATATTGCTAGGTTTCTATACAAACATTGGATAGGAAGCATGATGAAGAGGCTAGAAATAAAAATAGAAATGTTATATTATATGACAAGTACAAGAAAGTCATATAAAATATTAATGCCTAGGGAGAATGTAGGAAATGCAAGAACCCTTACCTTATCAATTGCCTTTTGCCAGGTTGATTGGCCCATACCGCTTGCAAAGAGTTGTCCTAATAAACAAAAATCCACTGTGTTGGCTGGAAATTAAATTTATAAATTAAATAAATAATCCATTCCTAGACCTATACAAAAGTGGTCATTTTGTTAGGCATGGAAAATATCAAAATACTCTATGAAATAAAAAATGGGCATACAATTAAATCAACTAATGCTGTCTGGAAAGTGTGTTCTTGGGGTAATTCCATCAAGAGATGTGGTTCTTGAGTTACATTCCACATGTCCTGCGAAGGAAATCAACAATCAATCTATCCAGCACACATTTTCCACCAGAATATCAACTTGCATTTAAATGCTATATTACAATATTGTTGCCTCACTAATGTAAAAACTTGTTTTTGTATTCGACAAGATTTCTTTAACCATTGTATTAAAATGAAAAAAATGCACAAATTTTAAAGTTTAATACAACAATATATTAAATACACATTTAAATATGTTTTTATTGGAAATGTGTGGAGACTGTTAATACCACCATCTTGTCAAACAATATAAAACAAAAAATAGAGGAAAGACTCATGTTGTCTTACTATATGAATAAAATGTCACTAAGTACTTGGGATAAGTATTTGTTATCTATGAAATGTTAACTTTCCAGTAAATAATAGCTCGCATGGGTGTGGCTCATTGGCGGTTCAATTGTTATGAAGTCACTTATTGTAAATTGGAGGTCACGAGATAAAATCCCACCTGTACCTGTGTCCTATGTCTTGCAAAGGGTGTGGGGAACCTAAGGGTATAGTGGTAGCAGGAATGGCGCTCCAGTTGCCGATTCCCCTAGTTACTAAAAAAAAATCTCTCTAGTAAATAGTATTTAGATATGGAATATTTGTTCTAACAGAATGCACTTTGAGGAGCTCATGGAATGCTTTTGTACCGCACATATTAATACATTTTTTTTTTTTACTTATAAAAACAACTAAAGAAACGGTTTAGGGGAGCAAGTTCAAGGATGAACCTGCATAGCTACGAGCATGGGCTTGTTGTGAGAATCATTGCATATGATGTTTCCAGCATTATTCGTTCTCCCATTGCATCTTCCACATAGACTTGGGGACCGTTGTGGATATTTCTTGGCCCCTTTTCTATTATTTATTTCTCAGCTTTTCTCCTAACAGTCCTTACAAACTTGGCGACCGACATCTTTTCAACGGCATCCTCCAACTACAGAGTCAAATTCAAACCATTAAGAAGAAAAACCCTAAACATGAATTTGTTCTCCTCAGGTTCAGGTTTGGGTTTCTTCTTAGGAAGCACTCCAAGCTTATCCCTCATTACTACCTTTTTTCCTTCTGGTAGAATATTCTATCATCTGGGACAGAAGAAAAGACAAACCGGAGAGGAAATATTGTGTTCTTCTATTGCAACGCTTTCCTACACTTAGAATTTGCAAAAATTGATGCATGCAATGGGATTTCATTAGTTTATATAGAGAATGCTATGGATGGGGTCGATGTCTCACTAATTACTCAAAGAAATTATGCATGTACTAATTACTCAAAGCAATTATGCATGTACAACTCAATACAAGCCCTAGCATTCCATAATTGCTACAAAGCTCCACTCAATAGCCTCAAAACCATGCTCAGCAAACAAAAATAGTTTTCTATAGAGCATTCAGGCTTCAAACTCCAAAAAGTTGCAATTATCAAAGAAAAACTAACAATCGTGCCCAGGGTTTAATTGAATTACAGCAAATCCAGCTAACACCTATGATGGATGATATGCCACCAATGCTGGAGGCTACGTCACTGAAATATATCCCAATCTACAATCAAATAAATATTATTTAAATAATTCTATTTAATATAAATTTTAAAAACTTTAAAAACCATTACAACCACGAAAAATTAAACAATGTATGGTTGGTTGGATTAATAGACATAACCCATCCATATATATCACTGCTTGCGGTGACATAACAAGGGTTAAGAGCGACACAACAAAATTTGAGAAACATGCACACTATTAAACTTTTCAATGACAAGCATCCAATATAATAGACAAAGGTCTTACCTGATTATAATTTATTATCAAGAGACAATTGAAGATGATATCCATTGACCAAGCATCAAGTATCAAAGGCATCCAATCAACCATCAACTATAAGCATCAAATAAGAGTACTAAACAACAATATAAGAATTCTCTTCACAACTTCTGCTTATTTTTTACCACAATTAGATATTTCAGTTTGTTGCTATGAAGGAATTTATATTAGTAGGCCACTGCATTTGAGATGTATCAATTTGTAGGAATATATATGTATGATAACCTATTATGGTTCAGTTGATAGAAGAGGAGGAGGTGGAGCTTATGCAAAATGAAAAAAATAAGGATGGTGGAAACACACCCGATCCTTTTGCAGATGAAGCTATCAATAATGTTGTAAATGGTCATGTTGCCCCCTACTAAATATACATCTCCTATAGCTTATCACTCACAAGAAGAACTCACCAAGGTTGGTTTCTCTCTCAACATCTTTTTTGTTTGACTATAATGGGTATGGAAGTTCATAGCAGTGCCACAAATTTAATTGCAATGAAGTTAAATCAATTCCCTTTATGGTTGTGGACCTAAGATACACGATATGAGGAAACATGTAGGTGTTTCCAAAACTGAAACACATTGGAAACATGACCACTCATTTATAAATAGCACATTATTTTGGAACTTTGAAAGAAAGGATTATGAATAAATGATCAAGAACATTTAAATGACAAGCAAAGTTCCACCATCACTTATATTGGGATCCTCACCATTAGTATCACCCTATGCCTCCTCATCTAGCCTTTGGCTCTACCTCAATCCTTTAGGTACATCGATTAAAACCATTCAATTTTGATAAAACTACCTAATACAAGCCTTAAAATATCATAGAAAAAGCTCATGCCTAATCAATGATTTTGGCTTGAGTGAAGGGTACATTTTTTCTAAGGCCCTGATAGAGGAATTCAATACATTTTTTCTAAGGCCATGATAGAGGAATTCAACAATCAATGGAACCAACATTGGGTTACATAAAGGGCTTGGTTCTCTTGATTAAATTCCAATCCCATTCCTTGATACATGATAGAATCCAATCAAATGACTGTAATCTTTCCAATCATGAAATCCTTTAAATTGTTAAGTCTATTGAATTTTGAATGGAGTATGAAATTCTACTTTCTCCATATGAATTCTGATGAGGTTGGAAACTTTCTCAAACATACTCGAATAGTTAGTGGTAATGTTAAAATTTAAGTAAAAGGATAGAAAAGGAAAGATAGAGGAAAGGTCAATGTTTAGCAGGATTTTTGGTCAAGTCTAGTAAAAACTGTGTCAAACCAAGTCAAAATAGGTAACTGGTAACACATTTCTAGTTTCTACCACACATTTCTATACCAAAATTTTCATGGCATGGCACCTATTATTGTCTTTCCTGCGACTCAACCATGGGATCTAGTGCCCTGGAAAATGCATTTGATTGCAAGGAACCTTCTTTCTATTTAATTACAAGGACAAACAACTATAACTTCTACACAATTGTATTAGTGACCAGTTCCTTTCAATCAATCACTTCTATGAATGAAGAATACATACTAAGTTGATTTAGTGCGTATATATGCAAATGTAAAAGATATCAACTAAATGTATTCAATTCAAGATATATGGAATTAGTAGCAAGGTCATCCAGTAGCACTTTAGCATACAGGAGATCATTATCCATGTAACCATATACAATTCAATTGCAGTATTTAACCAACCAATAACCTTCCATTCAATTATGAGGACTCATATAAATATAGTAGCAATAATACAGTATGACAGTTCTAATTATGACAATTTTATAGCAGCAATGAAGGTTACCAATGTAAAGTGTATAAGAGTTTTAGGTTTGCATTCAATGTAAACCACACCACTCCAAACCTTGAACACTATTCTTAGCAATATAGGACAACCACCAAATGTATGTTCCATACTTATAGCTATGCAAATAATTTAAATTTTCAAACTTTATTTACCTCTCTTAAACAATATCACCATCCAACTAATAGTTAACCTTTGATTCAGTTCGGTGTTTACTGTGGTTGCAGGTAGGGAGGGTTGTGAAATTTTGACAGTTGTAGTTTATTGTAGACTGTAGGTAGCAGGTGGAAGTGTGTTGATATAGGGTTGTTACAACCTTTTTTTCAAAATGGTTGTAGAAATGGTAACAACCAACAAGGTTCCTCTCAAATAGAATACCTAGCGGGCATCATAAAGAAAAAACATGGCATGGAGTTATCTTGGCACCTAAGAGAATTGGGTTTTCAAGTCCACAGAGAACCATTTATTGTATTATAATTAACACAATATCCACTTACATATCCTATTAAAAACATTCTCAGTATATCTTTGAACTGTTAATTCATGGGAATTTTTTCATGATGCCCAAAAGGAATGAACAAAACTAGAAACAAACCCACATTTTGTAGACATGCCAACTAGATAAATTCCCACAAAAATAATTTGAATCAAATACATATTTTATGGTGAGGATATGAGATTTCTTACCCTGACCATAACCCGTGATTTTTGCACAAATTAGAAGCAGCATCGAGAAAGTAAAATCATTAGGTCTCATCCCCATCATCAACGCAACACATCTTGAGAGCCTCTTCATCTTTCCCATTTAGAGCATACCATGAAATCATATAGATCCACAAAACCACCACATTTCATTCAGGAATATTGTCAAAGTATCTCACAACAAGCAAACACAGGAATGGCATCATGAAAATATCCCGTTCCCTTCCTCCTTTTCCTCGATAACTGTTGGTTTTATGCCTCACATTGAATTTCCCAAGTTCACCTGGACAGGTCATGCTTCATGATTGCAAGCATATTTGGGCCATTTCATCTACACCACATCCACAAAAATGAGAAAAACCATGAATAAAATAAGAACACAATAGGTAATCAAGAAAAACATAAAAGGAAACAAACCTAAATGTCTAAACATTGCTGCCATTCTGGAGGCGGGACAAGTGGTTCTAGAAGCATGGGCTCATGTGCGAAGGGTGGATGATGCACTAATAGGAAAATTACTTGACCCACCCTTCCTGCAAAAAAAAATCATAGCTTGTTCCAGATCCTTCAGTGAAAGTTTGAAATCGAAAACACCCAAATGGGAGCCGGAGCAGATCCTTCACGGGTCTCCATTTTTGAATGCTAATGAGCTAGTTCACGGGTGTTTTTGAATTATATGTTTTCTATTTGATTATTTGCATATTTTATATTTTTTGTTTTGTTTTGTCTTTTTATTTTCCATATTTTTCTTTTCTTTAGTTTATTTTTGTTTTTTTTATTTGCAAATTTTATATTTTGTTTCATTTTAAATTAATTATAGTTAAACAACTCTATGTTTTTAATTTAATGTAGTTTAATTTAATTTAATTTAATTTAATTTAACTAGGATTTTGTCATAATTTGTATTGGTTGCATTGCTTATAGTGAGATCCTATACATAAGTCCCTTCAAGGACAAACACGATGATGATGACGATGATCATGATGATCATGATGATGTTGAATATGGAAAATATGATGGTGATGACGACAACAACAGTGATGATCATCATAATCATTATCCTCATCCTCATCATTTTCATTGTCATCACCATCGTCTTCATTTTCTTCATCGATATCATCATCATCATCATCATCATCATCTTATTCATCATCGTCATCTTCCTTAACATCATCATCGACATAATAATCATCTTCATCATCACTTAACATCTTCATTATCACCATCATCATCTTGATCATCATGATAATATTCGTCGTCGTCATCATCAACATCTTCATCTTCATCATCATATTAATCATCAACATCATCGTCATCCAATTCATCAGCAGAGATTGTTATCATAATCATCATCTTCATCATCATCATCATCATCATCATCATCATTATCATTGCCATCATCTTCATCATCATCATCATATTCTTCACCATCATCATCATCATCATCTTCATCATCGCAATTTCAAGGGGAGCTCAGTGAATGAAGACGTCTACATGATAGGGGGAGTAGCCAGTTGAGTGAAAAAGTAAGGATTGCTCCTAACACCCATTCCAAGGACTAATTTCAAAATTCAATATGATCCTAGGAAGTAGTAAAAAAAATACAACTTTTTGGCCCCTGTGAAGCCTCCTGCTCTTAGATTTGTGCACATGAAGAATCAAGACTTATGGACCTAGTTCGATGTCTTAAAAGAGGAATATCCAAACTGAGCAGTTTGGTAGTTCCATAAAGTGCATTCTTTATAGGAGTGAATAATCACTCATAACCATTCTATTATAATGTTGGCAAATCTCAGAACAATTTAGTGAAGACCAAGGTAAATATCTTGTCATCACATCTTCATCATCATCATCATCTTCATCAGCATATTCATCATCATCACCGTCACCATCATCATCATCTTCATCATCATCATCATCATCATCCTGATCCTAATCATCATCATGATAATCATGATAATCATGATCATCATCTTCATCTTCCTCATCCTAGACATCATCACCATCCTTATCATCCTCATCCTCGTCATCATCATCCTGATCCTTGCCGTCATCATCATGATAATCATCATTGACCAAAAAAGACGCCATCGAGTGGAATCAATCATCCATTCAAAGGTCCTTCCAAATTCCAATGTCTTATTATATCAACCACCTAACGACCGACTTTTTCACCGACCCGACAGAGTTGTCCCTTATCTAAGTTCAATAAACTATATTCTCCATGGACCGGGAGAGTAGAGACCTCTTTATATATGTATGGAATTTCATTAACTAGAATAATAATAATGATGTGTCTGCATGTGTCTCTATATTTAGGGTGTTTGTTTTAATCACAAATTAGACTTCCTTATTATCTAGCTTAACATTTTTAGGTTTTGGGTTTGGTCTTAGTTATATAGTCAACATTACCAATTTCCTAATTTTCTCTTGAAATGTGTTGTTAAATATATATTAATAAATCCTTATCCGTTACTCAAATTGACTCATTGTCTTGATGATGAACCTTAATAAAGGTTCGTAATGTCGACATATCAAATGGAGTCTATAACTACCTTGGATACCACTCCTTAAACCTATCAACCCAGAATTTAAGAGAACACATTGTAAATATGTTTTTTGTCAAAATAACACTTTTGATTTTGTAAGCATCACAAAGAGATTATAGTATATAATTGTCCTTGTTTTTTGTCTAACCTTTTCACATAAATATAAGATGAAAATTTGAAAAGATAATTGTGGAATCCCTCTCAAAATTCTTCTCATGTGAGATCCAAATAATAGTAAGATCCACATTGAAGTTTGAAGGATAGTTTTTTCAATGTGTTTGAATAATAATTATATGCACCGAGTTTTGAAAAGAGAAATGGGAATCCCTATCAATCCCTCTCATTTGACTCTAGATGTTAGTAGACTCAAGACTAAAGTTTGAAAGATAAATTTTCAAGTCTTCTAATACTTAGGTTTATTATGGTGAAGAAGATGCTTAGGGATTAGGTGGAGTTTGAATTTGAATTGAATGGCTAGTTACTCATGAACTGTGTCCATATGGCTAGTTAATTTTTCAAGGCCCTTCAAAGTAAAATGAGACATGCCCTTCAAATTTGATCCATGGCGACTAATGATCAAATTTGAAGGGTGGGTCTTAATTTTAATTGGAAGGGCATTTATTCTCTCAACCCTTCAGAGATGAAGGGAAATATAAATAATTGTACTTTAATTTACAAGTATAAATTAACCAAACCCTTTCACACAAAAAAATCAAAAAGAAAATATTGTTCTTTCAGCACTTGTTGTGAAAGCATGCATGTATGTGATGGAGGGGCCTAAATCAATTGAATCCTTGCAACTCATTTCATGTCTAAGTCTAATAGTCCACCTTTTAAATTGAACCAGAATATCAAAAGAAGTTTATTAATGGTTGATTTTAGAAAGTTATAGGTGTGAGTATGGTTAAGTGCTTGTGGCTCTAAAATTTGTTGTGTTTTCTACCACTCCACGATTCACTGAATCCATAGTCATGGGTAGGAATTTAAATTATTTAATGAAAACAATTAATGTGTATAACCTCTATATTGAGACCGTTTTCCATGTTGATACTTTCCACTACCTTCTTTATTGTCTTACCAAAAGGCATGATACTGAGGAAAGAGGACCTAAAATTCTAGACTTCACCTTCAATGAATGCCTTGGAATCACATTGATAAGAAGTGATAATAAGATCAGAACAATCCAACTTGTCAAATCTTAGTTGATAGTGTTAATTAAAGACTTACAAGGTAAATTTAATATAAGACTTACTTATAGTTCTCTCTTACTCTTTGCATCTTGAGAATATAATATTTTATGGTTGTCTTTGTGCCTTGACCCAACTCGTATTTTAATTTGAGGACGTGCAGATATAATAATCCTTAGTTATGACTATGAGATGAGGATTTAAAAAGAAGAGGAAGTAAAGACAAGTAATTTTTATAAGTATTTTTCTAGCGATGAGTACAAATGTCATGAGAAACCACAACTGTTTGGGAGGAATACGGAGGGAGATAACATCACAATCATGCCACTCATCAAAATATGAGCTGGCCAATAATAATATCCCTCGATGCCATTTGTGAGACTCCTTAGGTGAATATCATGTCCAAAGCATCACCGATTCATCATCCTTCTTGACTCCAGAGATCCAGCACGTGGCTTGCGTAGAAAATAGCCGGAGATCATGAATTTCAGATCTTTGAAGTGACAAACCTGGACTCTACACGAAGAAAAGGGATGTGGCAATCCAAAACTTTTTCGAACACCACCATCAGCGTAAGTGAAAAGGAAAATAATTTCACGTCCAAACACCGCGATCCATGTGGAAAGCAATGCAACATCAAAGGAGGCGTCATGACTGGATTCTCAACTGAAAATAGAGATCCCTACCAACATGTCCACTCGTGCTGCCATTATGATGACCGTTCATATTTGTATCCATATTCATCTTCATCACCCTATATAAACACTACCTTCCCAAGATGATTAAGATGCATAAGATGAATCAGTAATTAGAGATAATGCTCGAAGTGTTATTCTGCTAAGATATTCTGAGAATTGTAAAAGAGTTGAAATGACGATATGCTTTCAGAAGCTTGTCAATATTAGGGTGTTGATGTTTGGTGAGCTTGATTCCATGCTCATATGTCACCCTGTTTTTTCACACAATGAAAGCATCAACCATCGGGGCCTGGATGTGAATCACTTTGAATGTTTCTGGATAGTTGTACCTCTGGTTGTGTGGTGCTTGGGTTTTCTTAACCTGGGAGTGTCTCCCCAGAGACCCTGGAAGCAATCATGACTTCCAAAGTCCCAGTAGTTGGTGACCATGTACAGTGAAAACCAATGGAGGTGAATGCTTTTGTTGTGGTGTTAGGTGTCAGAAGTCTTGATCACCTCGTTTGTGAACTCCACTTGCCAACTTTTTGTGAAGTGGTGAAGAGGTGGAAGACACCCCCCACTATATAACTTGTAGGACAACCCACACCATGGGAGGTGGGGAGCACAAAATTGCCCTTCTCCATGTCCCCTCATACAACAGTATTCCCAGGACATAGGGGGGTTGTAGAAAATGCAAAGCATGGAAAGGATATAAACTCCTTTGCCAGTCTGAAAACCATGCAGAAAGGTGCCTTTGAGCACGAAACACACAACCATGGAAGGACACGTTTCTCATTCGACAGAAAAACGAGTGGTCGAGCCTAGTGGTCCATATATAATGCTTGTTTTAATATATGTAAACCGTGGAAGTAGTACCATGCTCTAAGTTGTTAGTAGTTGATTATGACTAGTGTAAACAGTTTTGTTTCCTATTTCAAGGATTAGCCTCAGGGACAGAGATAGTATAAATTGCTCCCCACAGAGGGGAGAATGGTTTGGAATTTTCAAGAGAAGAGGTTCTCCACTGTAACATGTTTCAAGCTTTCCAGATATGAATAAAATTGCAGATGAATGATAATCCTTTCATGGTAGAGAATCCTCACGTGTCGTCTTTTTCTTCAATAAGTAACTTCTTTACGTGAATGTTTATCCTGTTTTTAATTCCAGTTTGTATTTTCTTTTCATGTTTGAGCATTAATATATATGGTCCAGAATTTTTGTTGTATGCTCTCGACACATTGTTCAAGCATTTTCAAACATTTTCTTCTAAAGTCATGCAGAATTCACCCTGGTTAGGTGCTTTTCCTGATGGACTGTTTTCTCCTATATGCTAATCACCTGCTAAATATCTCCAGATTGAAGGATGGATGACTATCTTACCTCTGTCTGTAAACTTTCATTATTCCTTTCCTTCTGCAACATATTTCAGACTGGATTGTTGACTCCATTTCCCAATGGTCCCCTCAATGATCGTCCCACCAGACTTTATAAAAACAAACTTGTTCTATTAAGAAATATGACCTTCTAACTTGTCTTTGATTGAATATGTTGCATATCAAAACTCTGTAAATAGTGAGAATTCACTCTATGAATTAGCCACCAATTAGCTTACTGCATGCCTATCGAGTTACAAGTGGTTTCCATTTTCATACATTGATTTTCACTCATATTTATCATGATAATGGGGCTTGTGGTTGTTTTTTATATGTATATATTCAATTAGAATTACTCATTGTATATCACATGGATGTAAGGATGAAAAATTGAAGTTCGGAATGCATAACAATAACCCTCATATTCATATATAAATTCATAAAAGCCAAAATCCAAATAAAATATATCACGATTACACATTACAATTTACAATTGTCATAAGGAAAATAAAATCACTTAATTAAGCCAATTGTAGTTGTGGAAGCAAGATAGCATAGACACCACCCCGTGAACAAGAATAAACCGTCACTCTAGTAGCAACCATACTTGCAAATGCCCAAGCTAGACCAAACCCTAAAATATCCAAGGTTAAAAACTCTTGAAGAAAAACTACAAGAGTTTCCATGCAAAAACAATGAGACCACTCAACTATACAAAATCCACCCTTCCATGAGAAAAATTTTCAGAAAAGTGGTCAAAATTGGTCCTAGCATCCTTAAGAGAATTGGTCCGAAGTAACCTTAGTAAAAAATAGTCCCAGCAGCCTTAAGAGAATGCCTGCCACAATTCATGTTTTGAGAAGAATTCCTGCACCATGGTACCATCCTATAGCTAGTTGGTTTGGCTACCTATTCATGATTTGAGTTTGCTTTAATCTTTCTTGAGGAGAAAGATACAGGCCTTCCAAAATAGGTTTTTTCATCGGTGGATGCAAAAATCGCTAAGTAGCCTCAAAAAGATGCCTGCCCTAAATTATGGGTTAGAGTAAATGCCCGCAGCACATGGGGGTCTTGTAGATTGGTCTTCGGCCTACCTGACCATGTCTTCATATTTTCTTGGAAGTGGATGAAGAAACAGTTGTGGACCTACAAAAAGGGTGTTTTAGCCAGATTAGATCAAATTGAGAAATTTGTCCAAGTATGGAATTGGTGTTAAATCTGCCCAAGTGGCCTTAAGGAAATGCCCGCCATGCCTCATAGGATGATGGGAAAAATGTATTCAGAATGTGAGTCTCTAGAGTGTTTTATGGAGCATACAGCCATGTCACTTGTCTCACAAAACTACAACATATATTCAAGGAAGAATTGGTCCTAGCAGCCTTAGTAAAAAATGATCCCAACAGCCTTAAGAGAATGCCCGCTACAATTCATGGTTTGAGAAGAATGCCTGCACCATGGTACTGTCTAAAGGCTAGTTGGTTTGGATACCTAATCATGATTTTATTTTTCTTTAATCTTTATTGAGGAGAAAGATACAGGCCTGCCAAAACACGGTGTTTCACCGGTGGATGCAAAAATGGATAAGTAGCCTCAGAAAGATGCCCGCCCTAAATTATTGGTTAGATTAAATGCCCGCATAACATGGGGGTCTTGTAGATTGGTCTTCGGTCTGCCAGACCATGTTTTTAGATTGTATTAGAAGTGGATGAAGAAATAGTTATCGACCTGCCAAAAGGGTGTTTTAGGAATATTAGACCAAATTGAGAAATTTGTCTATGGAATTGGTGTTAAATCTGCCCAAGTGGCCTTAAGGAAATGCCTATCATGCATCATAGGATGATGTGAAAAATGTATTGAGAATGTGAGTCTCTAGATGTCTGTATGGAACATGAAACCATGTCACTTGCCTCACCAAACTACAACATGTATTCAAGGAAGAATTGATCCCAACAGCCTTAGTAAAAAATGGTCCCGGCAGCCTTAAGAGAATGCCCACCACAATTCATGGTTTGAGAAGAATGACCACACCATGGTACCATCCTATGGTTAGTTGGTTTGGCTACCTATTCATGATTTTATTTTGATTTAATCTTTCTTGAGGAGAAACATACAAGCCTTCCAAAATAGGTTGTCTCACCAGTGGAGGCAAAAATGGCTGGGTAGCCTCAAAAAGATGCCCACCCTAAATTATGGGTTAGAGTAAATGTCGAGAGCACATGGGGATCTTGTAGATTGGTCTTCGTCCTACCTGACCATGTCTTCATATTGTCTTGGAAGTGGATGAAGAAATAGTTATGGACTTGCCAAAAGGGTTTTTTAGGAAGATTGGACCAAATTGAGAAATTTGTCTATGGAACTGGTGTTTAATCTGCCCAAGTGACCTTAAGGAAATGCCCGCCATGTGTGGGTCAATTAATTCATCAAATTACATGTATTTTTTCCTTGTTGAAGTGTTTATCCAGTCATGGTTTGAATTTTACCTATGGAGGTCACATCAGTGAAAAAATAACCTTCCATGTTGAAAACAATTCATGTTCACATAGCGTATGAGTTTTCCCGCACATAACTTAAAAATATATAATAAAAAAGTTTTTCAGATTCCTACACAAGCCAAATATTTAAATAGAGATTACTCAGCTAGTTAATTCAAAAAACATGAAATAAATAAGAGACATAAAAAAAGAGTTTATTATTTAATTAACATACATAAATTTAATTTATTTTGAAGAGATTGATGCTTTCTTTCACACCCTACAAGCAGTATTGTATTGATCACTGAAAACATTGGATTCGAATATGAATTCTCTATAATGTTATCTTATATGCCTATAAATACAAAACCCCACCATACAAAAAAAAAATCGTTAACTTTGGATAAATACATGTATACAATTATATGCCAACTAAAAACCATTTTTCATTATATGCCGATAAATACAAAACTCCATCATTCATTAACTCTCGATAAATACATATATAAATTGATTTATACATGTCTAGCATGTTTCAGAGATGGCTGCAATCCATCCTCTTAAGTAGACGACAAATCTGAATTGTTTCTCTTGGATTAAGTAGAAGACTGTAATTGTACTAGAGGTGGACAAGGCGCTTATTGTGATTTATTTTCAAGCTCTTTAACTCTCTGTGAAACTTTTTTTAAATTTTGAAGCAATTTTTTTTTCCGCCATCAGTTTGTTCAACATTTCCACATTTTTCTTATACTTCATTGATTCATGTTCTTCCTAGACCTCCAATTTGTCTCTGGTATGTTTCAACTAGTTTTTAGCTTCACTCAATTAACGTTTCAGATTATGTATTTATTTCTCCTGCTCTTTTTCCCTCAACTTTGTCTCGTTGGGAAGGATAGGAATTGCACTTATCGCAACAACTGGCCCTTTTAATTCCTTCTCCAAATCAGCAATTCTAGATTTAAGCGTTTTAATTTCCATATCACATCCAAAATGTCGAACTTTTCTACCTTCTAAGAGTTTTGATTCCAGCTCCCTTATGTTTGCATCTTTTCTGGCCATCTTCTCTTTCATTTCTTTATGTAAAGGTGATGAACCATACAAACCACCTAGTGCAAGGCTCGCTAAGAAGCTTTCTTGTAGCATCTTCTCTCATCTTACTAATAACTTCTCTCACTCTTCTAAGGACATTGTACCTCTAGGTGTATTTTTCCTTCTTCCCTTACCCTTACCCTTACCCTTACCATCGTCTCCTTTGGTACCCTTACCTTCACCCTCACCACCTTCTTCACTGGAAATTTTTTTTCCTCTACTTTTTTTTAAGTTTTAAAGTTTCAGAGATCCTTGCTAACCTTGTTCCTTTCGGCTTATCAGCTTGCCTAGAAATGGTTTTTCTCAAATAAAAAATTATTGATTCTAATTCTCCAAAGTTTTTTCCATGGCTTCCCTCCCACTCTTTCAACTTCAATTGATATTATTGTACTACCTGTTCATATTCTTTAATTTTCTTCTCCATTACCTGTAAAGGACCCATTTCTATCCTCACTGGTGGTACATTGAAAATAGGTGGTCTTTTTTTCAACTCTTCTTTGAGTTCACTCGCTTCAGCATTAGATTTTTCCAAAGCCTCTTCATATGAAACCCTCACAGACTGAATTGATTTTTGAGAAACATCAGTGTGTTTATCTACTTATTTGAATAATAATTTAACCATTTCTTCTTTCTGTTTTATAAATCTATCTGCTTTGAAATGATTATCCACAACTATCTTCTGCAACGCTGCTATTTGTTTTAGGCATTGTAAAATATTATCATCTTTTCTTAAGCACTCTTCAACCCAATTTCATATATAGGAAGCTTGTTCCTTGAAATGCTCCATTTTATCATATAGGATGAACACATGCCTACTATCAAACTTATATGATGCGATGTCTAAATTCATAGTGGAATCCACTGATTCCGATTTGGAAGAACAATCATACTCAATTCCCAACTATTTAGGAGGAATTCTATCAAGAATGTCTTAAGGAATGGAAAATTGAGCAGTAGTTTGTTCCATTTCGTTTCCTATCACCTCCTCCCAATGACCTCTATCTACATGCCCCTTAAACTCTTTCAAAGTTATGGCAGCACAAATTGCATCATTTGTGATCAAATTAGGATACTATACTCGTAATTCACCATGGTGCTTAGGACTTTGTACTGGCAATTACTTGTTCTGTTCAGCATGGTGTAATGGTAATTCCCCATGGTGCTAAGGATATTGTACTAATTCCTCGTCCTGCTGAGGAGACTGTACTGGCAATTCCTCATTATGTTCCCTTCTTTTACATTTCTTAACATATGTTTTATGAATAGGTGGTTTTGGAAAAGATATTTTTCCATGCTGGTTGATATCACCAATCTATGTTTCAGTAGCATGGGGTCGACATAAATCAATAATTTTTTGAAGTTTTCTTGGGAAACTAAATTTAACCTTCCTTAATTGGCTCTCTTGTAGGGAAGAGTGGAGTTTCTTAGCCAGTAGATAAGGAATATCTATAGTTATATCTTCCACCCAATGTATCACTACCCACATACATTCACCCGAAATGTCAACCCCGTGATGATTCATAATTGTCCTAAGTACAATCTGAATCAAAGTTTTGTCTATTCCAGGAGGGACATCTTGAATTTTTAAACTGTTCCTTGGAACATTTACTTCTCACCCACAAATTTTATTGGACATCTGGTTCTTCTCCTATCCGTGGGTTTTCCTTGAGCTTAAAATCGCTCCCCCTCTGCGTGGAATATTTGTAGATCGGGAAACCAAATCAAGGTCGAGGTATACCTGCTTCCCAAAAATTATGAGTTCTATATTCCCAGCATCATATTTCTAAATTGCCTCATCTATCTCCTCATCAACATAACTAAACCTTCCCCACAAAAAGTCGAAAACTTCTGCTTTCCTCAAGATAGTTTCCATAACTAGTGGCCACATCTTTGCATCTCTCCATGCATCGTATTTCTCCTGGATTTTTTTTACTGTTAACCTATCATCTGTGGACAACTATGTTTCAACTGGGGTTGCAGAGGAGGATGCCCGCATTTCAGCTGCACTCGTCATGCTAGATGCCCCTGTTTGAATTTTAACCATGGATATCCAGATTCGAAGCGTAGGTGAGGTGATGCACGCGTACTGTAGTTGAGGCTCAAAAATTCTCCCCGTAGGCTGACTTTTAGGCTCACAAATTCTTCCCGCAAAGAGGTTTTCATCAACAAATCAATGCTTTGCTTGGGTATGTACTTTGGAAATAAAAACATATAGAAAATGCATTTGGAAATAAAAACATATAAATATCATCATGACATAAAAGATATAAACATGTGCCTCTACTCTTCAACAATTAAATATCATTCATGATCTTCCTCTTCATCCAACTTAACATCTGTATCAGGATCTGGTTCAGAATACATATTCATGAAAGGCTCATTCACATCAACATCATCATCAATGGTATCTTCACTAATATAATCATCTACATCGTCGATGAGATCATATTCTACTATATTTGGATGATCAACCTCTTCAACTTGTTCATTGAGCACATAGACTGCAACCACCTGCTCCTGATTTGAATCATCTTCATCTTCTTCTTCTTCATGGTTTTCCTTATCATCTACATGATTATACTTTATTGGTCTTCCTCTTGGATCATATCTAACAACATATGACCAACCTTCTTTACCTAGTACCTCTGAGTAAAAGACTTGCTCACATTGAATTGGAAGAACATAAGGCTCTGTACCCGGTTCAAATGCCCTTGTATTAACCATGGTAAATCCATTAGCATGCTCAATAATAGTTCTTTCAGGATCACGTTCATGCATTCGTAGCCTATACCACTTCACCCCAAACAAAACTATTTTAAAGGAATTAAAATCACACTCAATTATGTCCTCCAAATGCCCATAGTACTTATTCTCTATTTCTTCTGGATGTCTGTCACTTCTGGAGGAAACATTGGTGACGTTAAACACTGCATTTATCCCACAATATGAGTTTTTTATCTTATCATCCAACATTTTGCTACAAAATTTATGACCATTACACCACATAGCCTTGTGATGTTTCAACTACAACAATGAAAACAAGTAAAAAATACACTGTGAATTCATAAACGTCATATAGAACTTAAAAAATATATTTGAAAACTTAAAAAAACCAAATACATTGAAAAAATGGGAATTAACTAGAAAAACGCGGGTAAACAATTTACTTTCCTTTTTATCTTTTAAACAATAGGCTAAATAAACATCCTTTTGCGACGTAAGATCAAGAAATTGATGTCGATGACGATGAGTTGTTTTAATCATCTCACTGACCCCTTCCCATGATAACTTCCCGAAGAACTCTTCATAATATTCTATCCAATGCTCCATCCAATCAAGGTTGTTTTCAATTTATAAATGTAAAGCATCCCACACTCGAGAAACTATATGAAAAAATAACAATTCACTATCATTAATTATATCATTACATGTATAGTTTAATACAGTTGAATATGCAGGATTAATAAAAAAATAACAAATTAGTATGATAAAATAAAATTGGAAAAATACATGATATATTAATTCCACAAAATCTAATAATTACCTTTCATGGTCCTCATTGTACCTTTCCCCAATAGGACATCCCCTTCAAATTCGTTGATGGAGTTGGGATTCCAAATGCGAGTCCCATTCATATTTTCTGCTAATTTAGGTAGATATTTAGTAATATACACCATGCATTGATATACCATATAGCCCTCAACCATATAACCCTTAGGACATGCTGTTTGTCTAACAAGATCCTTCAACAACTTCAACTACCTCTCCACCATCCACATTGACCTTGTGTGTACCGGTCCACATAATTCAATCTCCTCAACTTGGTGTATGAGGTAGTGTTCTTGTGCATTGAAAAATGTTGGAGGTAGATATTGTTGCATTTCAGACATTAGTCAGGGAATTTCTCTCTTCCAATACTGTATATCTTCTTCATGGATTTCTTTTGAGGAAAGCCACCTACAAATGATGCAATAAAATAATATCAAACCATATATAAAATTTGTGGGAAAAACATAATATGTCAATAAGTTCCACGGAAATCACGGACCAAGTACATTTTCCATATAAAACATTAATTGCTTACCTCATGTATTTTCCAAGAACATAAATAAAAATTTTTATGTTGTTTTCAAAGTCATCTGGGAGAGATAAAGGTAGAACATACTGTATTAGAAAACACATAATTATTATTTATTTCCAAATAAGAGAATAAAATTAATAAAATAGTGCATACCAATAAGGAATTATATTAAAAACTCACAATTACCTTAATGAATGTATGCCAGCCATGTGTTTTAACCCCACCAAAATCACCTTTTTTGTTAAGATATTATTTATGTTAGACGAAAACCCCATCGAAAACCTGATTTGTTTTATAACCTCTTTTACAATATTGCTCTGTTGCTCCATTAAGCACCAATGAAGGCTAATATCCTATTGACGGCCATCACCATTAGAATTAATGATCACACTTTGCAATGCATGATTAGCTTCTTGGATGTCACTACAAATCTTTCCAATTCTTTCTTTGTCAGTCCTTCCATCTAATTTTGAAAGGACAAATAGTTCTTTCTTTGTCAGTTCTTTCTTCCTGGTATGCATTGTATCAAAAAAATGAACTATTTGTAGGTGCTAGTAGTATGAAAACCTACTTAATTACATTGGGTAAATTTCCATTCCCTGTGGAAGCCCATTCGTGCCTTAACGCCATTCATGAAAAATCAACAAAATAAAATTAACACTAATTAATGAATATATACATACCGCGCTAAACATAATTCACTAAAAAAATCAAATATTTATATAATATATGATACAAGTTGAATGTGATTGTCATTGATGTCAAAAGTGTTCAGTGAATGACAAAAGGATTGTTAACCCAAAAATCCCCCACATAGCTATCTATGGCCTACACCACCCAAGGACACCATATCACAACACTCATTTCACTCCATAAGACCTTCCATTTGACCCCAACACCTCCAAAAGATCCCAAGGATGAAAGGGCTACAAACCCCAAAAAAGAGCCCAAAATAGCCCCCTAGGAGCTAAAGCCCTCAAAAAGGGGCTAAAACTCTAAAAGGGGCTAAAGTTAGGGCAGAAGGGGATAAAGGTACAAAAAAGGAGCTAAATCCCTGACCAAGGGCTTAAAACCCTAAATCCCCTTGGAAAAACTATAAAAGGAGGGTGGGGGGTCACTCTCAAAACACTCCTCACTTGCCTATTGTTATACTGCCCATGGATGCTTTGAGACCTTTGCCTCTCAAACCACCCACATTCCCTCTCCTCCATCTCCATCCCATCAAGCCATTGCTTCCCAACCAAGAGAGAGGTGCTCCCATGAGGTAGGGAATGGTGGCCCATTTCCACCCAAGTGAGGTATAACATTTCTTTTCATGTTTGTCTAATTGTCTTCGCTTTCTAACTGTTATTTTTATTTGCAGGTTCTATTGTTGACATTGTTTGCAGGTTTTCCATTGTAGTAGCTTAGTTTTCTTGCAGGTTTCAAGGAGGCAGAACCCTAACCCGTTTTCTGTAGAGGGGTTCACAAGGGCTTCATCTCCCTCCTTCTTTTCTGTTATTAGCTCATAGTTTAGTCTAGTTTTAATTTTCTGTCACTAGATTAGCTTAGTTTATTTTACTGTTCAGTTTATGTTATTTCCATTTCATTTTTTCTTGTCTTCAAAGAGTAGGAACCTACCCTTGTGCCCTATAGGCACAAGGGAGCCATTCATGCTCCTGCAGTGAGGAGAAATCCTTACTACACCTTTGGCGACCATACTAGGTCGATCCCATAGGATCCCTGGTCCAAAAATTTCAAGTTTTCAAGTTTTTTCAATTTTACCCTAGTTTTCAGAAATATTATGTTAGATCTGTCTTAAATATGCTTTATTCCCTATTTTAGTCAGCGCCAAAGCCTCTACTAGGCCTAGCCAAGTTAGACTGACCCCAGTACCAGTTACTGTCAGCCAAATCTAACCCTGCATCACCAAAAAACCCCTTTCCGGAGCAGGGTGCTCTTATTGGGGGAAAAGGTGAGACTGGGGCACTCTTAATGAGAAAACAGGTGCACCTAGGGTGCACTTAATCCCTAGACAGGCGCGAATTCAGCCCAGAAGCTCATATTGCAGTTGTTTTTGCATTCTGTATGACCCCCTCGCTCATTTCTGGAAAAATATCATGGCCCCCTCGCTGGATTTGGTCAGAAATGTGCAGCCTGTCACAGACAAGTTGTATTTAAGTTTAATTGACAGTAATTTTTAGTTTTAGAGGACTGTTAGTGCGGCCTAGCCACCTCTATCCACGATTGCAGGTCTTTTTCAATTCTAGTTTTTATTTTCTACAAATCAATCCATGAATGATGTGTATATGCTAAATCAATCATTAAGGATTAATAAAATTAACTAGTCTAACTAAAAGTAACTTAAAAATAACCATCTTGATGCCCCCTTCCTCCTCTACCCAGTCATCACCCTCTGGGTATTCTGGGATATGATGAAGGGTCATCTTGTATAGATCTAGGCACTCCATGGTATTTTTCCCAAACCACTAAAACCGGGTGAACTGAAAGGTAGAGGGGGTAGAGAAGGAGGGATTCTCACGGCGCTAAGCGTCCTCCCTATTGACCAACCTAGCATCCGGGAGGTGACCTGAGGATCTACGGATGGGCTTAGTCCCATTGTATTGAGAGCCCAACACCTTCTCTTGGTTGATGAAGAATATCACTGAGAGGTAGACATTTAGTTAGGCCACCAATCTAGGGTTAATCACTGTACTTGCTTACAAATTTTTGTTTATGTTTGCATACAAAACCATGATATGAACTCTACCATGAATTCATAAACCATATTGCAAACAACCAAATACCAGGACAAACAAACAAACCAACACACCATACCAAATAATTAACCCAAATTAGTTCATGACGCTGAGTAAGCCTTAAAAATTTACCAAATTTACACTAAGTTCAATCAATTCTGCAGTCTTTGAGGACATAAGTGCCTGACTGCTTCAACTGTGGGAATTACTGGGGATTTTCCCAGAAACTCATTGTGAGGAGTACCACAAGAACCCCAAAGTAGCTGGATCCTGAGAGGAATTGCCAAGTGAAACGGGCAACGACCCCTTCCAATTGAGTAGAAGCATCCATGAGGAACAAGCCAAGCATTGTCTTCTGGTAGTCTTGGTGGCTGAGAGACCACCTTCAGCCAATAGGAATCCATTGAAACCGGGGTCCAAATCTCATACCCACCAATTTCATACACAAAAGCGAACATAATTGATCCTCCACGATATTCCTCATGCCTAAGAGGCGAACCACCACCGTTTGGATCCCACACCATCAGAGGGCCACACAGCCTCTGATTCTGTTTCAGACCCATATCAGTCTGAACTAGACCTCCAAACCGCACCATCAAGCCCCATGGCTAGTGCAAACCTGGATCCATTTTCCAGCCTAACCTTAGCAAGTGGACCCATGTCCACATCACAACCTGTCACCCACAACTTGGCAAGCAGTCCAAGCACAGTCATGCAAACTGTCATTAGCCAATTGCCACCACCCATAGTGACTTGCCAAGCTGTCCCAGTGGTAACATATGAGGGTAATGGCCCCTCCACACATACTGCCCCTCCGGCCACACAGGGGGGTAGTGCACCGTCCACCTAGATTTCCCCTACCGTCACACATGGGGGAAATGCTCCTGCCACCCATACTTCCCCCCACACAGCACTTGGGGGCATTGGCCCATCCACAATGGTGCCACCACAAGCACCCCTAGCCATGCAGATGCATTATGCACCTGCAAATCCCACCCCCATTGCAGCCCCATCCCACATCAACTTGTGGTCAAATATGCCCTTCATGGCTCATCTAAACTTACCTGACTTAGCTAGATTAATGAATGACCCCATCCACCACCAAGCTTTCTGGCCACCCACACCAACTAAGCTGCCATCAGACATCCCAAAGTTTGAAGGCAAAGCCAGGGAATGTACCAAAAATCACATAATGACATTCCATCTATGGTGCTCATCCAACATCAGTGTAGATGACTCCATTAGGCTGAGGCCATTCCAACGCACCCTTACAGGTGCCACAGCCAAATGGTACATTGAGCTGCCACAAGCCAAGTAGCCAGACTTCAACTCCCTAGCCTTCATGTTCCTACAATATTTTCAACTCCCTGTTAGATGTGATGAGGGAGTGGAGATCCTATTATCCTGTTTCCAAAGCATTACTACTCACATAAATGACCATATCCATGAGTCGCGGTGACGCTGTAGCTTATGCCAAATCCAACTAGATGACAAGATCTTCTTGGATTGGTTCCTTAAGTCTTTTCTCCCACCCATCGCAAAGGATGTCACATTTGAATGTCCCCAATCTGAAGAAGAGGCCATACTGAAGGCCCAACAATTTGATCTCATTTATGCCCAGTCTGGATACTTGTACACTATCATTCCAAATGCTCCCCGTCCGAGTACCTCTTACTGCGATGCACCGGGGGCATCCCACTCTACAGACAACATCATAGGTCCAGTCTCCCAACAACCACAGCCTTGACCGACACCACCTGCCATTGCACCGCAACCAAGCAACACTACTAATGTTGCTTACCAAAACCAAGCTCCAGACTATGCTAGAATGATGTCCCACTTCGGAGCAACAACCTCTTATGCACAACCTGCGCCACCGCAGCAGGCTCAGGCCATGGCTTGGACAACACAACAGTATGTGGGGAAAATTCCCACATTTGTGGCACCACCACCCCCAGAATTATACTATACACCACCAGCGCAACAAGTTCAAGCCCCCGCCCCCATTCCACCCGCTCCATTGGGACAAGTGTTCGGACAACAAAAATGTCCCAACCAACCTGCCCCCAACAATCAACAAGGGCAAGCTAGAAATAATCAACCCCGCAACTAAGGTAATAACCAACCACAGGGAGGCGGTCAGCAACCGAACCATCCCAATAATGCCATGGCTAACCAGCCAGACCAAACCCCCCACGGCAGAATGCACCAAGACACAACACTCTGTTGTGCACAAACCAACCTTGTACACTCTGTGATGTTTATGGGAATTACACATTTGAGTGTCCCCTCATGGCTCACGCTAAGCAGTCCATTCAAAATGTGAGGCCCAGTAGGCCGTCAATTCTACCAATCAAGCCCAACCCAACCATGCACCACAAGGAACTCCTCCCATTGTGCTTCAAAAACCACTACTAGTCCAAGGATTGGTGGCAACTACTCCCCATCCCCAGGCCAATCCCAACGCTCTAGGGGCAGCACCCATGGCCGAAACAGGTGTTCACCACCTGCTAGTCATGACCATTGAAGAGGTCAACTTATAGACTAGATGAAATCAGTATGGTACTACCACCAAACCTACTGACTCATCAGTAGCATCCACGTCTAAGACAACCAACCTACCTCTCCAGTTACCCCTATTCCTGCGGGCCCCCATACGTAAAATTACCAATAACACCATAGCTAGAGCTGCAGCCAGTTATAGCATTGTGGATTATTTGGCCGAAACGCCAACCGCCATGTCCTCTCTTGAGGTAGTTAAAATGTGCCCAATGTAGCAGAAATCCCTACTAGCCACTCTATGGGAAATAGACCCCTCTGAATCCAAGCTAATCAACTTTGACATAGAGAATGGAGAGCCACGCATGCCCTCCACTATCACCTTCAAAATCCCGGCGTCCATCCGGAACTTGGTTGTGCATCGATGCATAGTGGATGAGGGGGCATCCACGTGCGTCATGTCTACCTTGGTTTGGGATCACCAATTCTACAACCATCCTCCATGAATCTGCGGGCTTATGATGGACATCCCACTAAATCCCAAGGAATCCTCCCCCATGTCCCCATCACGTTAGCTGGGAAGATAGTCCCGATTGACATCGAAGTCTTCAACACTCAACTGGATTACAACCTCCTCCTCGAAAGGAGTTACATGCATGCCATGTGAGCCATTGCGTCAACTATCTTCCACCTCATGATGTTCCCCCACGAAGGGAAGATTGTGATGGTTGACCATCTCACCTACCATGATCCGCAAGGGTTAACAACACCGGCCAAATTTATCCCTACCATCACCACCATTGAGCTGCAACGGGCGACCACACATGCTAACATCATCCCTGCAACCAACACCATGGTTCAAAACACACTAGCCTCCCCACCGTTGAATGTGGGCCCTGGATTGTTTACCAATCCCACCATGATGACTCCTTTCCTGTTGGTGTCACCACCACCGACAGAAAATAAAACTGCAGACTTGTGCATGGTCTCATCAAGCACCGATGCACTCAAACAACAACCGTAGATACATCCCCAAACACAACCACAACATCATCCATCACCGCAATTCCAACAGTAGCTGCAACATCATCCGCAGCCACAACACTACGCACAACCGCAACCACAACCTCACCCCCACATGCAACCAGCTGGGAGTTATGTGGGCTCATCTCCACTCCATACAATTCCCTTCCTCTTTCCCCCACCTGGTGTCATGAGCAAGCTGGTCATGGCTACCTTAATCCTACCCAACTTTACGTTGGGGATCTAGATGTGGTATCTAGATCCACCAACTCAACCAGCAATGCCCTAGGTTATGTTAACTCTGGTGCAACCTATTGTGGTTGAGTCTCATCCCCCACCCAGTCCGCATAATCCAACTGCCGCACCCGCACCTACACTACCCCAACCCAAAAGGGTGAGGGTAAAGAACACCAAAGCCACCGCAGAACCATGACAAGTCCCGCCTTGTGAAGTCTATGAATAATAGTGCCATCCAACTTAGAATTTCCATGAAATTTCAGTGATCCATGCGCATCTAGATGCCATGGATACAAACGAAAACATCCCTGTGGTTGAACTCCCAACCGTACCAGTAGTCAGGAACAAGGCATTGAGGAAAAACCATGCTTGCATCCTTTGTGGCTTGTATGGACATTACTCCCACCATTGCCAAGACCTACCCAAATTTCGAATGGCTCTCGCTAACCTCCATCACCATTCCCTTGATTCTGAGATCACCTTGATCGAAGAAGTTCACCCACCACCTCCTTCGTCTGACACTATGTCCATTTACATGATGTCTAGTTCCCCTGACCAGCTCATCCCCATCTCCAATGATGGTCCATCAGACCTGTCTCTTTGTTGCTTCAACAACGATGAGGAGATACTTGAAGCTCTGACTGCCCTAGAATACCCATGGGACGACATGCACCATCGCTCGTTCTTCCTCCCGGAAGAGCTGGTGTCGCAGTCCGACCAGTTTTTCGTGGAGACCAAAGATTTCATCCATGGGAAGGTTGACTGGTTCAAAAATCCAATCCCAAAACCCGATGCCTTTGAAGAAGGGAACATGGCGAACATTTTGCCAACAATTAAAATCAACATCTCAACCAACTCTAAGATCGTTGAGGAAATCATGCTGGGGGCATCTTGCTCCCCGAAAGAGGTCGATGCCTACACCGCTCTCTTCCAAGAATTCCGTGACATCTTCGCCTGGTCATACACTGAAATGCCCGGCTTAGATCCATCCATCGTGGAACACCACATCGACACATGGTCTGATGTGGCACCCATCTGCCAGAAGTAACGGCCCATCCCATCACTAAAAAATAGGGTACTATTCACGTTTGCACAGAATTCCGTGATCTTGATGGGGCTTGTCCCAAAGACAACTTCCCCACCCCATTCATCGACCAGATCATTGATGCATGCGCCGGACATGAAGCCTTTTCTTTCATGGACAATTTTTCCATATATAACCAAATCCAAATCCAGAAAGAAGACCATTACAAGACAGCATTCACAACTACGTGGGGCACATTCGTCTACCGAGTCATGCCCTTTGGACTCAAAAATGCTGGAGCCACCTTCCAGCATGCCATGATGCAGTACTTCCATGATCTCGTGCACATCATGTTGGTTTGTTTTGACAACCTCATTGCGTGGTCGCAAAACCACACACAACACATAGATGACTTGCGACAAGTCCTCATGTGATGTCACCAGTGCAAGATCCACTTGAACCCATCCAAGTGTGTTTTCTGTCTCCCCATGGACTGTCTCCAAGGATTCATCGTGTCACACAAAGGAATGACCACTGATCCTGGGAAATCCCAAACGACTTTTCCCCTAACGTCACCCCTTTGAGTGAAAACATTCTAAATTGTATTATAGTCTTTCCATTTTTTGTTTTACACATTGAGTCTTATGTATTGTTTCCTCTCATTGCTTCAGATGGAGCACACCTCAGATCGGTATATGGGATTCGTAGATGGAGCAAGCATATTGTACCTGAACCTCGCCTCGGCTGCATGGGTAATCTACTCCCCATCACACGAATTGATCCACATCGACGGAATATGCCTTGGCACTGCAACCAACAACCAGGCAGAGTATGATGGTGTCAATGGCCTCTTGGCTGCTGCTCTACAATTAGGAATTCATCATCTGGATGTATTCTTAGACTCCTAGCTGCTTGTTTCTCAACTGAACAACCACTACTGAATTCGTGATCCCTGCCTCTTTAGAAATTACCTGCACACTAAACACATGGTCAGAACATTTGAATCCATCACGTTCACACATGTTCCCAAGAACCTCAATACTGTCGCAGATCAAATTTCTAATGATATTCTAAATTGGCACATCCATAAAAGTATATAGGAAACATACAAGCATAATATAATGCATGATCATGTCTAAAATACACACAGTGTAGTAATACATCACATAGGCATTTGCATTCAACAACATAATAAAAAGACTCACATAATAAAACCATAAAAGCACATCCATGTGTGTCAAAAATATATATAAATATAAACCGATCAGTCGCATGTCCAAAACATGTCCAATACAAAAATGAAAAGCCACATATGCTTTCTCAACAGGATATACATAAGCGACACAAAAACCCCTAAGTGCACCAATGTAATAGGAACAGCCCCACAAGGCTGCTAATCCGACTCAAACCCATCATCTGACTCGGCATCATCATCTTCCGAAGAGGATGCATCCTCTGCAAGAAGACCACCTCTCGCCATCCGACGAAAGTGCTCGTAAGCCACCGCCATCTTCCTCATCATGCCCGTTAGCTCAAGAGGAAGATTGTGAATTGCAGCAATAAAATTGGTACTCAGATGTTGCTAGCCAACATCTGACACTCCAGTAGCTACCTCCTCCATGTACAGTACTAGTCCATCCATGTCTCGCTGCCGCCTCAAGGAGCTCCCGGAAGGGGCCACCGTAGGAGGTACGGTAACAACCCGCCTCCAATTCCCAGGTGGTGGGTGAGGACCAACATTTGCACACACAAGCAAGGACACCATCAATCCACATACATCAATATGAAAATCACTAACCAGCTCAACTATACTATGCACAAAGATAAAACATAAAATTATCAAGCATACATACCAGCTGGTCCCCAATCCTGATCAGGAGGTTGGGGCATCTTAGGATCTCCTTGGAAATCCATACCCACATATGGATACTCTTCTATCACCACAGGCAGCTGGAGCCACCGCTCCAACAACTCCTCTGTGAAGAAGTGGCCCACTCTACCGCCACCCTCGCGAATCATCATCTAGCACCACCTATACATCCTTGGCTCTCGCGGACCACTGTCCTACATAGCTCGATGAGGATGAAGTGTAGGTACTTTATCAAATAAGAAAGCACATCGAAATGAGCCAAAGCAAAAACCAGCGCCAGTAATCTTCGACTTGTTCAACTGACGCCAAATAGCTTGCAAGTACATCTGGCCCCATGCATAATATGTGCCACCTATGGCACGTTCTACTAGCTGCAGTTGACCACCATAAATCTTGTGGCTCCCCATGGAACCCAAGATGCACTGCAATAAAGTCCCCACCACCCGTGTGGACAACTCCTTGATGTCACACATCAGGATGTAAGAACCACGCACATACGTCGTAGTGTAACAGTGTTGATCACATAGATCCTCTAATGTCTCCCCTCGAGACAGTACAGGTGCCAGGTCACCAACTACTCCCAATATTGGGAGCCCAGTAATGAAATACACATCCTCTAGTGTAATCTCAATATGCTGGCCCTAGAAGAGGAACACCTCCTCAGCAACATCCTAGAAACCGATCATAGCTTGCATCAGCAAACCCAAGCTCCGCATAAGCGGAATCCTCATAAATTTCAACAACCCACAGCGAGCTAGTGTATCTCTAACACCCCTATCATGCAATGATGCATCTTTGGCTAGCTTACAGTCTCTCTCCCTCCATTTGATCTCCACCATCCTGCACAAAGCGAAAACCCTGATGTCAGACATCCCCACCATCAAAAAACCACCCAAAAGAGGCTAGGGCACACCTATTTGAGCAAAATGGCACTCATAATTTCCCAACAGGTGCACCCAGGGCACACCTTTCCCTTTTAAATGAGCAACCTGGTGCACAAGAAACCCCAAACAGCTCATGGGGGGCCTCTAGGTGGTCAAATTCAGTAAATAAGCCATCAAAATGAAGAGGTTCAATGAGAGATTTTACCTGCAAGTCGCGGCTCACGAAACCGTCGATCGAATCAAGAGAAATTAGCAAATGAAGAATTAGGGCCCACCTCTCCAACTCCATAATGAACAGTGACAATGACACTTCACCATGTGGACCCCCCCCCTTTTATAGGCCCCATTTGACCTAATTTCTTCTGATCGACATAACAGAACCATACGGACTCCCTTTGAGACGTCGTTTGTGCCACTGGTTTTAAAATTCCACCCTCTATATAGTTATGAGACCATCATCTCATGTTTAATAAATTGATTTTGGGACCATTTCCCACAAGTCACCTCAATTCACGAGTCATGAGATGACGATGCGAGTGTCTATGGACCGGTACTCGTATCACACTTCCCGACCACTACTCATGCAAGCTGTTGGGCCACCGCCCGTTAAGGATTGTACTATAATTTTACTTTTTGTATTTATAATTGTCTTTTTTCACCGCACCTTACGCAGACATCTGGACCATCATCCACAAAACCCTTTGTTTTTATTCCATGTGTTTGACATAGAAGTGTCCTCAGGCCACCGCCCGTTAAGGAATGTAATTTTAGCTTTTATTTTGTATTTTTAACACATAGATTATCTTTTCTGTTTGCCACACCTTACACGGACCTCTAGACCACTATCCACAAAATGATTTATTTTCTTGCACGTATTTGGCATATAAGTGCCCCTGAACTTTCAATCACATCGCATGTAGTCAAGTTCGTCCACTGCAACACACACAAAGGCTCTCCTGACCTCTGTCCGAGAGCCACCTCGGTTTGCGTACCTCTATCGCACCGACTCACGAGGCTCTGCCATGATATATCCCATGCATGTATTGTTATGTTTGAAAGCCTTCTGCTTTGTCCATACTGCACGGATGAACTGTGGACCTCTATCCACCATCCCAACATGGGGGCACCGCTTGTGCCATCACAGTCGATTGACCACATGGGAGTTTTGTTTAAGCTCTCTTCTGACTCCATAAAACAATGAAAATATCATCAAGCGCAGCTGCTTCCTTTCCCACTCGCTAAAGTATAGGAAAGGGTGTCTACATCATCTTGTTTACCTCCTTTTGCAGACCATCTAGACCATCTCATGAAAAGGACCTCCTTGGCACACTCAAGCCAAGACCATTCCCCTCTGCAAAATTTTGTGCTTTCTCGGGCAGAGGGGCTGCACTTTATGAAAAAGATCACCATCAGTTGTCGTTAATCTCTTTTCCAGCCGTATCAACAAGAAAATATCGCTGAGCAAACTTGGTTTCGTTCATGCTCGTAAAAGTATTTGAATGACCATCCAGTCAGTGTATGTTTAAGCTTTTTTGGCCTGATTGGACTACCAACGGTAAAGATGTCTCTCATCCCCTCCAGGATGGGTGAGCTCTCCTATGTATAATTTTATCCTTTTTCGGGCACAGTAGACTACCAACAAAAAAGATCCCCCATTGGAGTCTTCTTCATGCTTTTATACTCTCTAAAATTGAAAGCACCGTCGAGCATTTACCTTCTCGGGCTCGCCAAAAATCCACGAGATCATACCACAATGGTGTCCCTAGACAGCACCCCACAGAAAAAAGTTTGGTAGCATCCCCACATTGGGTCACCTTTGTTAAGAGTACTCTGCAATGTGTCTTCCTTGGATCCCATCAGTATCAAAAGTGTCCTCCACCTCCAAGTATTTCCCATCTGTAGCGACATTCCCAGTATTACAGCTATGATCCCATTCCCATGAGTTAAGTTTCATTTGCTGCTTGGTCTGCCCTGCCATCATACTCTGAACAAAGGAAGGTTGATTCTCCCACTCCCCCCTACCCCTATTCAGTTTTTCCCTTCCCTCCCCTCCCCCACAATTCAGTGAATCAGTCCGCAGATTGCTTCACACCTTTCGGTTATCCCTCGCGCTCCTGGTCAAGGAAACATCATTGCCTTGACTAAGGGTAGGTCTTCCTCTGTCAACACCAACACACATATTCCATAGGATAGATCCAGAGGTCCCTGTACCTTGGTTTCATTTATATCATTGATGAGTTCCTTGGACCACTTAAAAGGAGTCCTTAGTTCCTCTCAGGGTGGTTGTTTCTCACATGCTCTACTTCAACTCCATCATCACACCGTTGAGATTCATACAGGGTTTGTTCCACACAGTACTCGGTCAAAGACCCTGGATGTCACCTGACTCTAGCACATTGGTGAGTCCAATCGAGGGACCTAAACAGGTTATGTCCCTTGTGATTTCCGGGTTGCGTTGGAGATAGTGATCAGAAGCCCTAGCAGTGCTTCAATATACCTTTATGATTGATGCAACCTACTTGTACCACAGAGACTCTGACTCTCAATCAGTGAGTCCATACAGCTATGTATCATTCCAGATCGAGCAGACCATCAGTCATGAAGATATAGCATTACATGAGAATGCTATGGGTCCAATGTACCAGATCAGCATTGTATTCAACCTCACATAGAGGCAACCAACATTGTAACATCAGTTGTATATGATCAACTCTTGTATTTTAGAGAATAGATCAAATGATTCTTTTGACATTGTCACGAGCATGGGAATGCTTGCCTCGTCCATATACATGTCACACATTTATTGTATCTCACCCATTGATGGGAACCAAATTAATATAAAAACCAAAAGCCACCATGCCCGAGCCCCGGAAGCACCTCCTCTACACAACAAATCCTATGATGTCCGTCAGCCATACATTGAGCTCCTTCCCTCACACATCAGGGGGCAATCTATTAACCCAAAAATCCACCACGTAGCTCTCTATGGCCTACACCACCCAAGGACACCATCTCACAACACTTATTTCACTCCATAAGACCTTCCATTTGACCCCCACACCTCCAAAAGAGCCCAAGGATGAAGAAAAGGGCTAAAAGCCCCCCAAAAGAGCCCAAAATAGCCCCCTAGGAGCTAAAGCCCTCAAAAAGGGGTTAAAACCATTAAAGGGGATAAAGTTAGGGTGGAAGGGGCTAAAGGCCCAAAAAAGGAGCTAAATCCCTGACCAAGGGCTTAAAACCCTAAATCCCCTTGGAAAAACTATAAAAGGAGGGTGGGGGGTCACTCTCAAAACACTCCTCACTTGCCTATTGTTATGCTGCCTGTGGATGCTTTGAGACCTTTGCCTTTCAAAACACCCACATTCCCTCTCCTCCATCTCCATCCCATCAAGCCATTGCTTCCCAACCAAGAGAGAGGTGCTCCCATGAGCTAGGGCATGGTAACCCATTTCCACCCAAGTGAGGTATAACATTTCTTTTCATGTTTTTCTAATTGTCTTTGCTTTCTAACTGTTATTTTTATTTACAGTTTCTATTGTTGACATTGTTTGTAGGTTTTCCATTGTAGTATCTTAGGTTGCTTGCAGGTTTCAAGGAGGCAGAACCCTAACTCGTTTTCTGCAGATGGGTTCACAAGGGCTTCATCTCCCTCTTTCTTTTTTGTTATTAGCTCATAGTTTAGTCTAGTTTTGATTTTCTATCACTAGATTAGCTTAGTTTATTTTACTATTCAGTTTATGCTATTTCCATTTCGTTTTTTCCTATTTTCAAAGAGTAGGAACCTACCCTTGTACCCCATAGGCACAAGGGAGCCATTCTTTCTCCTGCAGTGAGGAGAAATCCTCACTACAAGGATAACCAAAGACATGATGGCATGGTAAACTCAATGAATGACAAAGGAAGTAATGACATGGTAAGTATGATGATGTGGCATGTATGGTGAGGCTAGAAAGACACATAATGGTGTTCTGGTGCTATCAGGAAGTCATTTTTGTAATCTGACATTATTCTGGAAAAATATGGGAACTTTGTGAAACTTTGGAAATTGACTAAGTATGAAAAAGTAGTCAAAATAGTATTTTTCCTACTTTTGGCATATTGATATCTTGCATATGCGACCATTGTAAGTCATCCTAAAAGTATGGCTGGATATCCATTTCAACAAAGAACAAATCCATGCCAATTGATGAACCTATCGACATGAACCCAACATCTGGCAGGCATTTCAAAGTGGTTTTCCAAATTGCTTATTGACACTTGGACAAATATCTTCAAACCCTAAGTCACCAAGGTGATTTTATTTTTTTCATCAAACATGGAGAATGAGACATCCAAAATGTGAGGAGCATCATACTCACTCAACCATTCCAATATTCTCTCTTGCGACCTCATCATCTAACCTTGGCGGGCATTTTACTAGGATAGTGCAAATGAAGGTGAGAGGCACTTTTGGCAGATTGATATCTTCCTCCTCAGAGTCTCTTTAGTCAATATAAATCCATCACTGGATGCAACAACTAACATATCAGAGCCTATCACTTTTCGATAATTTTTCTCATCATCTTATGAGAGATGGCGCACATCTCCTTGAGGCCACTTACGTAGATTTTACCAATAATTCCATACTAAGACAATTTGTCCAAAACCTAAGGTGGATTTTTAATTTCACCCAAAACCTGAACTAATGCTACTAGATGATGTATTAAACCTTACTGAGAAAACCTATTTTGTTCTCACTCCTAGCCTCATCTTCATTTGCCCTAGGTGGGCAGTTTACTGAACTTTGGTGTAAGACGACCTAAAGCCTTGTTTTGGCAGATCCATATCTTCTTCCTCAAGCATTATAAAAACAATGTGAGAACATGGTAAGGTAGATGAAACATACACCTGCAGGATGACCAGGTGGTGTGGTCATTTTATTCAACCCACAAATTATGGTGGGCATTTCCTAAGAGCAATTCTGACTAATTTCACCAAAAATCCTTCTTTTGGGAGACCTGTATCTTCTTCTTCAAGGAGTTTTTCTGAGCACTGGGGCCATGGTCAGATAGATATTTCAACAAAATATGGGATGGCAGTTCATGGAGGGAAGTTTATTCTTCTTATGAATTATGGTGTTCATTTTCATAAGGCAGCTGCTTTAGGGCAGTTTTTCAACACTTGGTCAAAATCCCCAAATTATCATACCGTTACCAACTACTACCAGAATGTAACAATGACACCATGAGACATTAGGACACCAACATGTTTTTTTCAACCTCATCACACATTCCATATCAACACTTCTTTTGTCATTAATGACCTCCTTTGACATAAATGACAACCATACTCAACAGTGTCCAACAATATATAAATAATTTGGCATACCTTGACGATTTCTATTATATTCCAAATTCCATAGGTGAGGTGTCATTATTCATGGTTTTTTTCCATTCTCTTCTTTACCATTGAATTTTGCTTTGTCTGTAGTTCGATAACTATGGTTGTTAGGCAGAAAGTGTCTATAGTCATAAAACTTCCTTTGCTAAACTCCTTGAACGACGATATTTTATCCTCGGACTGCAAGCTAGACATGCAAATTTACCATTTGTTTGAAGACCTACAATATATATGAATTAGTGTAGCGAATTAGAATTACCATTTAAAATAATGCATGATATTTTCAATAGATATATATAATATTAAAGAACAAAAGAAAGTAACAATATACCACAAAAATGTGTTAACCCGAGAGCATCATGAATTGTCCATCCAAGTATTTCATGGAATTGAAATCGTCTTTTCCCTATTGGTCTAGATATGTCATACATAGTGACGCCAGCCCATAACTCCAACAACTCATCGATAAGAGGCTCAATATATATGTTCATATCTTTAACCTGGTGCTTACCTAATTGGTCCAACATATATGATTAAATATATTTGGCTATATGTCGTTATATATAAAGACATAATTATCATGCACAAAACAAAGAAATGAAATATTTAGTGATCATACTTTCAAGTAAAAAAATAAAAATTAATTAAATACATGGAACAATCGTTTCCAACATTGTGTGATCTCTCTTAACCGACATCCAAGGAGGAAGGTTATTGTTTATAACAAAAACAGGCCGCACTAAGCAGGTAGAATGAAGCTCTCCAAATGGATTGACACCATCAGCTGCCAACGAAAGTTTAACATTACAAGGTTCTTCTTTGAAAATTGGCCACTTTTCTTCAATGCACCTAAATGCAGACCCATATGCAGGAATTCGAAGAACATCATCTTGACTTCTGTTCTTTGCATGGAAATCCATAAACTGTTCTATACTTTGACACCTAAACAACTGTTGCAGACGCAGAATTATCAGACTATAACGAAGAACTTTGTGAGGCACCTTTTTTGTCACTTTATCGATTCAATACCTACTTGTTTGACATTGTGGGAATTCATTTTGTAATGTATATTGTCCATAGCATATGATATGATCATTAAGACATGCATCAATAGCTTGATACTCATTTCCAAATTATTTCATAATCAAATATATCTCTCGATATGTGCATGGTAAAATATTTGACGTTGGTAATAGAAATTCACCTAACAATCTACAAATTCAAAAAAATAAGTCAATGTAAACAATATTAATCATCAATATCACATCCATACTTTAAAAATTAGATAACAATAGAAATATAGGAAAAAAGGAAACCCTTTATGTACATGTGAACATGCTGACATAAATAATTAACAAATTACACACCTTAGTATCTATGTGAGATAGGTGTTAGATAAACCATTCAAAACCTTCAAGTTCACTAACAACAATATAACATATAGAAGATTTGTTTTCGAGCCTTCGTAAATAGGTTGACATGCCTTCTTGAGTAGAGGATCAACATCATGACTATCATCCTAGTTCTTCTCATCCATTGGAGCAAATGTGTCTTCGATCAATCTATGTATCTCATCTTCCTGATTTGAATCACTAACGTTATCTCCATCCATATCATGATTAAGAAATTGATCAGCTTCAATATTTTGATCTAGATGTTCGTCACCATGTAAATGAGTATTTCTGCTAGTACTTGGAAAATAACTCTCTGGAAGGGGACATTTTGGGGGCATTGTCTATATATTTACAAACAACATAGTAAAATTAGTGTGTATAGAACATATAATAAAATGATAAGACATTTTACCGAAATTCATGACATGATGACTCTTACAGACAATACATTACAAATTGAATAACCTCTTACCAAGGGACGATATTCATAACCCCCTTCGGCATGCCCCTTCTCTCTACAATGTCTTTCAGTTGTCGTTCTTAAAATTATTCTTCTTTTCAAGCCCCTGCAATCAGAGCAAGCGAAATAATATTTTCCATCTCCCCTTGCCTCTAATGCTTCTCTAAACTGAGCAAGATTCCTTGCATTTTCATTCATAGTGAAAAATATTTGTAGTGACAAGTAATTGTCTTACCTACACCATACAAAACAGTAACTTGTAAAATACATTAGATATAAGTATTTCTAAATGCAATATATTATATACCAATTTCTATAAAGAAAAACATGAAGAATGTGATGAATAGGATTTTCATTGATGACAACATTAATGACAATCATTTTGGAAAAATATGGTAACTTGGTGAAAAGCAGGAAAATGACTAATTGTTGGAAAACTAGCCCAGGTATCCTTAAGAAAATTCCCACCACAAATTGTGTATTGAAGAAAATACCCGCACCATATGGGGGTCTTGTAGATTGATATTTGGCCTACCTGACCATGTCTTCGAATTGTATTTGAATTATTTGAGGAAGAAGTTATGAACCTGCAAAACAGTTTTTTAGGCAGATTGGACCAGACTAAGAAAATTGTCCAAGTGTTGGAAAACTGGCTCATGTGGCCTTGGGAAAATGCCCCCCCGTACCTTATAGCTGTATGAGAAAAATTATCCGAATCTATCATCCTATAGCTTGTTGAAGAGGATATCTCACCAGGGTATCAGTTATCAAGGAAGATGTTTTATGACAAAGATAATGGTCTTCCAAAATAGAGTTTTGGTCTATTTCACACTATTCCAGTACTAGAAAAACTGCCTCAATAGCCTTAGGAAAATGCCCTCCCTATCTCATAGGATGATGAGAAAAATAATACGAAAGTGTCAGGATATAGATTGTGGATGGGTGCATCTAACCATTGTCTCATTTATCCCATGGAGTGTTTTACGACAAAGATATATATCTGCCAAATGTAAGAAAAATATTATTTTGCATTTTAAAAACACAAGAAAATTGGTTAAGTGCTAGAGTCAGGGAATTGAAAAGGCATTTTGAAATGCCCACAAGGAGGGGTTATTTTGATGATAAAATTCATCGGGTAGCATAGGCATATTCCTTAGTGAACGGACTATCCATCCATATGTTCAGGTTGTCTTTTCATGGTCTCATATGCAAAATATCAATCTGCCAAAAATAGGAAAAATAATATTTTGCGTAGTGAGAACAAAAGAAATTTGGCCAAGTGTTAAAAAAAGGAGTTTGAGAGGTCAGTTGGAAATGCTCTCCAAGGGTTGTCTTTGTACAAGTAAATTTATCAAATTTCATGGATACATTCATTGGTAAGTTGTCCATCTTCTCATGACTTCAGGTCTCTATAGAGTGTTCACACGTATGAAATAGGAGTCTACCAAAATGGAAAGAAATATGTTTTGATGTTCAAAAGAGGTTGAGAAGGTATTTTGAAATGCGTGCCAAAGGTTGTGTGTGTGTCAACATATTTATCTTGTGATATGGTCTTGTTCATTATTGAAATGGATATCTAGCCATTCTTGTAGGTTTCCTTATGGTGATCACATGAGGGAGAAATCAATCTGCCAAAGTAGAAGAAAAAATGTTTTTACAAGTTGAAAAAACAAATTTCTAAGTTTTGAATTAAATAGTTTGGAAGCCTATATGCTAGTGTTGACAGTACTGAAGACAAGATACTAATGGTGTATGGATAGAGTTGAGACAGGGCTGCAGTATGTTGTATGTTTAATGACTTGCTGATCAGTATTTTTTATGTGTGTTCCTGTGGAAAACTTTGGAAGAGTGTGATGTATCAATTGTAATTTGTAATATGAAATTTTTATAGGGAGGTTGGGTGGGGATGGGGAAAGACTTATTGGTCTTTTGACAAGTTGAAGCTTGTTTGGATGTTATAGCATCCCAGTCAGTTGTAGTTAACTGAACCATTCTAGTGGGTGGTCCCATCTTATGGGTTGTAGCCCATATTGGAGATTGAAGTCTCCACTTCTATAAAGATTAGAAAACTATATCTTGTGTCCCCTTTGCAATGTATTGATAGTGATGTGTTTAATTGATGGATTACATGTTCCTAGTTGATATTGTTCTTTGATAAATATGTTGTTGAAGCAATTGTGAAATAATGATATAAGATTGGTAGAAAAAGTTGAATTGGCTGGAGTCATTGTTGACTGAACCCTCTTGTTGCAATTACTTGGTTTAAATAAAAGGAGGGATTTGCAGGGTTGCTAAATTCGTTCGTAAGGTACATGACCTGAAGAATAGAACTGTTATTTTGAGCCTCAATGTTAGTTTGTATCCCCCAAAAAAGGATGCATGCTTACCTTTTATGAATTTGTGGCTAGATGATTGTTGCAGAGTATGATTGATCTCTCTAGTTTTGGATATGGTTGATAAAGAAATCTGGGCTCAATCCGCGCTCAATCAATCGCAACTATAGAAAAATTTTCGAAAATGCATGAGTCAGGTGGTACAACAGACGGACGATTCCATGCACATTCTCACATTACGCTTTCAATTATGGAAGGATTGAATTTTTAGCTTAGAGACTCCAGAGACACTTTGTCTGCTTTTCAGAGAGGGACTGGGAAGAAGCTGATGCAGCTTGTTGATCATTTTTATAAATAAAAGACTTCTTTCAGACAAGTACCCCTTCACCTAGACCCAACATATTTGTAAGACAAAATAAAATTTTAAATATGAGTAGAGTTGTGAAGCTTCAGCAAAAAGAGAAGCCTTCTCTAACTCAGCAAGGATAATTATTAAAGCCATTACAACTTGAACCATGCGTAGATAGCCAAGAGCATTTAATTCCATTAATTACAACTTAATATGTTCCTCGTTAGCAACATTTTAAAGATGCCATTGGTTTCGCAAGTATGCAAAGATAGCCAGATATCGTCGATATAGAGATGAAAGTTCGTTGAAGATTACAAACGTCGATGTTGCCACAGTTTTTCTGCCATGATAAAAAAAATGAAATATTAATCCATGAATGTTCAAAACGTGGAAGTATTTCATGGAAAAATATGCCTAAATGTATTAGTGATTATTTCTTCATTTGCATCTAATATGAATCAAATCAGTTCCTCCCCCCCCCCCCCCCCCCCCCCCCTTTT